>BQNB010049351.1:0-42078 GCA_026074375.1 Tanacetum coccineum
GAATGGCGACCGAGTTATACTATAATATTCTCAAATCAATGATAGAACAACCTAATAAAGCAAGAGAGAACTCATCGAATTAAGACTCTTAAATACCACCTCTAGGACGTCTTCGAAAAGAAACCGCAAAGTCTGAATTTTAGAACTTTTGCGCAACTGAATCATCCTTTTGAAGATCCAAGTTAAACATCCTGTTAAATTTCACTTTGAAGTAAACGTGACCCAACCACTTGTCGTACCAAAAGTTAGAATTATTACCATTACCAATCACTTTTTTGTAGAACCCCGAAAGATCCACGCCTTTAGATTTAAGACTAGCGGCTGCTTTATGAATCGTGATCCAAATAGCACAACAGGTACATGTCGGGGGAGGCTGATTAAGCAAGCCATTAGAACCGTTAATAGCTTTGATGACGCTAAGCCAAAGACCTGATTGAGAAGACAAAAAACGCCAAATCCATTTAATTAGCAAAGCACGGTTAAGAGCATACAAACTACTAACCCCTAACCCGCCATATTGCTATTGCGCCATAAATTTACGCCAACAAACCCAATTCATTTTACACTCATCCATCTTCGCCCCCAAAAAGAAAGAATTGCGTAACCGTTCAAGATGAGATAGGACTCCGTTTGAGGCTTTAAACAACGACATATAATACGTAGGGAGGGATCCCAAAAACCGATTTTAAAAGAGTAAGTCTACCTCCCACCGATAAGGATTTATCTTTCCATTTGGAAAGCTTGATTGTAAACTTTTGAATAACCTCATTCCATGAATTGATACGCCATATATTAGCAGCCACTATCACACCGAGATATGTAAACGGGAGATTATTAGTTAAACGACCAAAGCTATCATCCAAACTTTAAATATCCGAAGAATGAGCACCCAAACCATAAAGACTACTTTTGTGCACATTAACTTTCAAACCAGACACAAGAAAGAACCAATGCAACATCATCATCAACACGTTTACATTAGAACTAGACCACTTACCAATGAACATAGCATCATTAGCATAAAATAGGTGAGAGATAGGAACTAAATCATTTTTTCCAACAAGAATAGGAACAAACATACCTCTATCAATAACCCGCTGAAATGCCACATGAAGACTCTCCATTACAAGGATGAATAAAAAGGGGGAAAGAGGGTCTCCTTGTCGTAAACCTCTATGAAATAAAAATTTGTTAGTTGGCGAACCATTAACCAAGACCGAAACTTCTAAAGAATGAAGGCAACCACGAATCTACCCTCGACATTTACTACCCAAGCCAAATTTACCAAGGATATCATCAAGATGATCCCATCTAACCGAATTAAACGCCTTTTGGAAATCAACTTTAAACAAAAGAGCTTGCTCATTTCTTGTTTTACACCAATAAACAATCTCGTTAAGAATAAGAGGCCCGTCAAGAATCTGTCTACCTTTAATGAAGGCAGACTACTCATGGCTAATAAGCTCGTCTATCACAAGGCTAAGACGATTAGCTAAAATATTGCCAATAATTTTATATTGACACCAAATAAGACTAATAGGACGGAAATCACTAAGATGTTTATCATCTAATACCTTTGGGATAAAAGCAATAAACGAGGGATTACATCCATTGGAGAAAATACTCGAGTTGAAGAACTCCTTCACTGCATTTGACACATCTTCACCAACTAGGGGCCAAAACTTTTCAAGAAACTCAAATGTAAATCCATCAGGACCCAGAGATTTGTCACACCCACAATCCTAAACCGCCTTTTTTTATTTCATCGACAAATATATCCCTTTCCAAATCATGAGAAGAATCAACACCCAAACGTCTAGGAAAGATACCTTCTACAAGAACACGAGGCTAATCAGGAGGAGAGAATCTGTTCGCAAAATGGTTGCAAAATTCTCTTTTAACACGATCAAGATTATCAATCCACTCGCCAATTGACAAGAATGCCTTTGATGGCTTGTTGATGTCTTTTCTTGTTAATAATACCATGAAAGAACTTAGAATTCTTGTCCCTCTCAATGGCCCATTTAACCTTAGCTTTATGCGTCATATCAATAGAAATCTTACGATCGATAATATCAATATCGAAAAAAGTCTTTGCAAGATTTGGCAAGTCGTCAGGAAGACCCTCTCCTTTGTCGAGACGCGAGTCAATCTCAAGTAAATAGTCTTGGAGAACTCTACGATTGTGCGCCCTGATACTCTTCTTTTGAATACTCTACGTTTTTTTAGTTTGTTTCAAGCTCTTTAGTATATTTTTAAGCAAAATCATGGCATTAGAAGCATAAACCCTATCATTATTCTAAGAATCTTCTACAACATAGGCGAAATCTTGTTCCAAAAACGAATAATAAAACAAACGAAAAGGGGTAGGACCATAATCCATGTGAGATTCCTTAAGTATAATCGGTTTATGATCAGAAATATGGCGATGAAGAATCAAACCCGATACGTTTGGAAAAAGATCTAAAAGCCCATCAGAAACAAGAAACCGATCTAGTTTACTCATCTTACTCGCATGTTTATCTGACCACGTAAAAGAATACCCACATAGAGGAACATCAATCAAGTGAGAGTTAGTAATGAACGTATTGAATTTAGCTGCATTCAAAGCATATAAAGTGGAGTCATGTCGTTCCGAGGCAAAACGCACTTCATTAAAGTATCCCATAATGACAACCTCACCATGCCAAGCCCAAAGTTGTCTTTTACGAGGCATATCTTAGGGAGAATAAACCGACATGAATAATAAATCTAAGCTAGTATCCAACCACTTACCTTCAACAGAAAGGCAATGGTCAGTACAATAAATTCTCCTCTTTTGAAAGATCGTTTTATCCCAAACACATAAGATACCACCTGATCTACCATGCGCTGAGCTAGTAGCAAACTCAAAAAGCATGTTACCGCAAAAAGCTTTCACCACAAAACATCGAATGAGATCATCTTAGTCTCTTGAAGAGATAAAAAGTTCACTTGATTAGAATGGCAAAGCATTTTCACCCATTGTTTTTTCTCCTTTCTACCCATCCCTTGAACGTTAATAGATAGACAATTCATTTAAAACTATTATGATCTCCCATGCTAGTGATAATTCTTCTATAATCTTTTTCAAACTCGTTCATGCCGAAACCCATTGCTTGACCAATGCTAATAAACTCTTGGAAACGTTCAAGGATAGAAAAACCATTAATTGGTTTTGGAGATGGAGCTAAAGAGTCAACGTGGTCGCGTTTAGAACCACCAGGAGACATGTTCTTATGTACATTTTCAATGGTGCCAAGAGAGGAGATACCTTCATGAGCAACACTTTCCACAGCCTCATTCCCTGATTGGTTCGAGTTGAGTGAGGTAAACCCTGATGGGAATAATGGATCGCTACCACTCGCTGATTATTCTACATTGGTGCCTTTTTTCTGATTAAAGAATGAGTTTCTCTCAATCAAAAGGGTCCTCGAATAGAACAGAAGAGTTCTCCACGTGAATAGAAGAATTCTCCATTTGCTTAGTAGAACTACGATTCTTTATATGTTTGGGCTAACCCTATGCTTAGTTCATCTTAAACACATGGGCAATGTTGTGTATCAAACTATCAATTAGTTGGTATATTCACTTAAAATCTTTTCGGTTCTAATTTCTGTTTTTTGGTTTACGTTAAAGTGTATTTGGCTGAATGTGACCCTTAATAAGTGCCGAAGGTAAAATGTGTTGAACTATATATATGTATGCATTTTACGTAGTGTAATATTTGGTAGGCGTCAAAGGTATACCTTGTTATACTTCGAGAGAAATTGGGATATGGCAATTGCAAATGTATAGGGTTTCGGATTTCATTCCAAGAAATTAATATTTATAATAGTGTTTTATATATGTTATTTATTTTGCATATTTTCTATGCATCAATATGTTTCATGTGACTAATTCTCTTATGCAAAAGTGAGTTCTAATTTTTTAGACTAATTCTCTTATATTAAATATCTATTTATGTGTTTGTTTTCGTTTATATTGATTTCGGATAAAAAAAATTCAAAATCTTTGAAACAACAAAAATAAAGCTAAAATTAATATATTAAAACAACACAAATAACTATTAAAATGTATAATCAGTTTTAGCCATTATTTAAGTGCAACTTTTTCTAGTAAAAAGTGAATTATGACAATTTAGCTAATGTTTTACGTTTTAATTTTTAATTGCATTGTTTTAATGTGTAAAAGTTAGTTTTATTCTTAAAAATTGTACAAATTTTTGGCAAAACATTTGAACCAGATTGATATAAACGAAAACAAACACATATTTAAGTAAATTACGATTGATCATTTTGCATTAAACTTTTAATACGTAAATGATCTCTCGTCTTTATGTTAATGACAAAATTTTTTTGCCAATTCCTCACAAAAGTTTTCTACTTCAAAACCTGATCAACTGTATAAATTAATAAAAACTCAACCAACACTAAAGCTAATTATACACACCAATGTTGAATTTACCAACCCCAAATGTAATGCTCTTGAACTAAGCAAGAACTTTACGTTTTAATTTGTCTTCCGGTAATCTCATTGTATCAAGTCGCGAGGCATATATACCTACTTGCAATCAAAGAATAAGAGGCAGTGAGGCATGCAATACCAAGGTTATAAATAGCGTGATGCGTGGCGTGACGGTATGGTCAAGCCTCACGCCTTTGCGAGTCATGACGAGTCATGACGTTTTTAAGGCGTGACTTAAGGCGGCACAAAATATGAAAATATTTATAAATTTATATATTTATATCATATTACAAATATATTGAGTTTATAAAAAAGTGTCATACATAAGGAATAAAGTCAAGAAACTATCTTTGCATGTAATCATTTTCATTTCTATATAAAAATACGATTTTTATCGAAATTAAATTCAAAAAAGCATCCACGCATCACGTTTTATCACGTCTTATCACGTTTTTTTCACTCCTCATCTCACGTCAAGCCTTAAGTCCAAGTCTTGGCCTATTGCGTGGCGTGAAGGTCACGCCTCACCCCTTTGTGTGGCCTTTGCGAGGCCTTTACACGCCTTTTAGAACCATGTGCAATACTCAATAGGCCCATAGGATATTGGGGTAATTTTTTAAATGTCCCAATAGCACAATGAGTGGGTGTTAAATGCTCTAAATTTTTTATGTTTCTCAAAATACTCTGGGCGACCTTTTAGACTTGAGAGACTTTATAGAAAATTGACAAGTGTCCTTTGCAAGTACACTTGTGTAAATCGCACAAGAAAATTTGATCTGGGAGACTTTATCCAAATGTAGTACGAAGATTGACTCTCTTGGTTCAAATCTATCCGTTTAGGTTCTAAGACGAAAGAGGTGTTGGAAGGCGTGTTTTACGTTTCTTGGTGGAGCCTTTGGAATTTCAAGAACCAATTCCTTTTTGCGTCTCCTATTCCCCGAAAGGATGTTATTTTCGACAATATTGTTTTACTCTCTTTTTATTGGTGTGTAGCTAGATGTAATAGAACTTTGAATTGGGTTAGTTGGCTTCAACACCCTTTTTTGATTCCTTTGTAATTTACTAGCTCCTTGCTAGTGGTTCTAATAAAGTCGCCGTTAAAAAAAAAGAATTTAAGTCGCCTTAGGCATTTTGGGAATCCAAATTATTTTGGGCAAATAACACCTACTTCATTGTACTTTTGGAGCATTTAAAGAATTTCCTCTAAGATATTTCATTTTTTTCCACTAATCATTTCTGTGAAATAAAATAACAAATTCAAAGGTTTGAAAACCTTATAAAAACTCTAATAAAAGTGCACAAATCATAATGTCAAATTTTTGCTTACTTTTTGTTAGGTCCCATAGCACGATGGTTGTGAAAGATCTTTTGAGATCAAGATCCAAACTAAAAAGTAAAATTAGAAAAACTGCAAAACAGTCAATGATTTTCTCTTTTCATATGAAAGCAAACTTGGGCTTTAAACCAACCATAGGTTAGATTTTGTGGACTTCCCTCATGCAGTCACGTGCACTCTCTAATTATTATATGAATACGTATATTATCATTCATATGAGTATATAATTTCTTTATCTATCATATAAATTTTCTGGATATGTATCATGGTTTATATACTCAAAAACGCTATATATTTATTTTGCTCATTTCTTCTCTTACCTGTAATGTATAAAATGAATATTGGAACAAGCAAATGGAAATTATTTGTCTTAAAAGCAAAATGATTTAGGTAGCCTTTTAGAATGAAAAGGTATAATATGATATGTTGAGTGATGCATGGTCCACTAACCATGTGCAAAATCTGTAGAGAGGACACACATGTTTGATGTTTCCTTAGGCTGGACGAAGTAATAATATCAAACTCATTTTACATCTCAGCGTCACGTCAACTTTCTCTCTCCAACTTTACCACTCACCTTTTAACCGTAATAACACTCACCTTTCAACTACACTCACTTTTCATAAAAATATCCACTTTATATAAAATATACCCCACTAAATACTCACACACACTCACAAACAAAATAAAATAAATTAAAAAAAAGAAAATGGGTCCACAAAGTTACCACTCACCGGTGGTGAGTGGTTCACCACAATACAACCAAGTCGCGCGTGACTTAAAGGGGGAGGCATAGAAGTCACCATAGTGACTTGTCCTTTTTGTGGTGACTCTTGCTCTATTCCGCCCAGCCTAACACCTAACTCACCTTACACCTCACGTCACGTCAGTTTTCTCTCTTCAACTTTATCACTCACCTTTCAACCGTAATAACACTCACCTTTCATACCCAACTCACTTTACACATCATTTTTTTATTTAATTACATTCATTTATAAATTAAACGTAAACTAATATTGCAAATTACACTTCGTCTTGATCTTTGCCCTTATTTCATCCATTGTCTTTCGCTGGTCCCCGACCAAGTAATCGTATGACTGCAGATAGAACCTCATGTCTTGTTGTTCAAGCTCTCGTTCACGACATTTCACCTCCCTTCTTTTGATCTCTAAAAACGCTAAGCGTTCTTCTTTCTCCTGAGCACCCATCTGGGTTACCATCAACCTAGCCAATGCATCCTCATTTACGCTTGACGATGCCGATGATTTTGACCATTTATTTTTCCTCGCAGCAGCTCTCGCTTTGTCCTTGACCTCTGGTCGTTGAATTTCCTGCACCTCATCTTTATCGTTGTCGTCAACGTTAGTATTCAGATTAATACTAGCTTCCCCGGACTCTCTGTTAAACGAACTAGAACCAGTTGACTTGTGCCTCTTGCTACCTCCCTCAAACCCTGTGTTAAAGGGAAGTCCGGTATCAATTTCATAGTGAATCATTGCCCTTTGAACGTAATCTGCATCTCCGGCTCCACTCTCCGGACCCATACCCATGATGTTATTGTAAATCCCACAAAACCGAACCACGGACGGGCGCACCGTCTTCCATTTTTCTAACATCATATCGTACGTTCGACGACCGTACTGTTGTGTTTTGCTCTCCATGTACGACAAAACCTCACACCAAAAGCCACCTTGCTTCCTTGATTTACCATGCTTGCTGTTTTCAAAAAAGGGCAAGCCAACCTATACACAACGCAATTTCTTCATCTGTTGTCCACGGAGTCTGCCGGGGTGCATCATCGCTTTAAATCGTCTTTTTTTGGCGGTTACGGGTCGCCTTCTTCTTCGTTGGTGATGTCACGACTTGTTCAACCGGAACTTCGTAAGGATTGGGTGCTTGCCAAAAACCGGTGTTTTCTTGCAAAGAGTCCGAAAAATCAGGCATTTACAACTCTTCGAGCGGAAATGTATTAATCGGATAATGGACTCGATCCGTACGTGGTTGTGATGACGAACCACCCATTTGGGTTTTGTGACGTCAGTTTGGTGGCTAAATGGAGGAACCGATGAAGGTTGGGCGAGGAAATCCTGAAAAGCGTTGGGTGGCTGGACCGTAAAGCGTGAAAACCCGTATTGTTACGGGTGCCGGTCATGCCGGGGATTGTTTTAACCCCAACTTTACTCATATTTTGTGTTTTTTATTACTTTTTTGTTTTTTTTTCAATTTTATTGGTATGATTGGTTTGGGTAAGGTTGATGATAGTATGATTGTGGCCGTAACAAGTTCGTGTTCGGTGATGGGTTTCGGAGCGCAAACGTGCCTTCACGTGTCAGCGGATTGCTCCGGTTGGGGTTTCTTGGTTGACGTTTGTTGGGTCGGGGAGTGTTTTGGTGAGACATTTTTTTGAAAATAAAAATGAGTGTTACTTTTTTAGAGAGATTGTATAGAAATAGGAAGAGTTGTGTATAAATATGAGTGAAGTAGTGGGTATTTATAGGTAAAAAGAGAGTTTTTTTTAAAAAGTTTTTTTTAATATATAACGTAAATAAAACATGTGGGGCCGAAATATTTACCACTCACGGTGGTGAGTGGTTCACTTCTGAAACCACAAGTCACGCGCAACTTGTACTCGTCGGCATAGGGTGCGAATGGTGAGTGGCCAAAACCAAAGGTGACTTTGCACCTATTCCATCCAGCCTTATGGCCTTATTAGCTTGTTTAGTTTGTTGTCACAATGAAGATAATATTTATTATAAACACGTTACAAAAAATAAATGAGCATATGTCATATCTTAGTATGTATAATACGTAGTAGTCGATAAACTGTACCAAATTAAAATATTTATCTAAAAAAATTTAATTGAGGTTCAGTGACCGCCAAAACAGTTGTGAACTTGTGATACCCGTAAGTATTGATTGGATTTGTCATGCAATTAGATTTTGTTAGAAATTTAGAATGACACTTCTTTAGTCTCTACAAATGTATTTCAAACCGTAAACGGATGTGGCTTTTGTGTTCATGTTATCCGGAGACGGCGAGCTTTCCGACTTAGAAATACAAATGTATTTCTGACTGTCTAAAAGAATAATCATGTAAAATGTTTGTAAGTAAGCTCGTGTAATTAAACCACTAAAAAGAGAAGATAAACCTAGCTTGATAGTCACTAGTCACAAAAAATTGAGAGTGCACTCTACATGAAGATTGAATGAAAGACATGCACACAAGCAGCTTCACACTTAGACCCACGATGGTAGTCCGTAGTCGGAAGCCGGTAGTGGGCAACATGTTACATAGAAATATAGAATAGATTTATAGGTTCAAATCAAGGTTGTTCTTGGTTTTTGAAGGCCCTGGGTGAAAATTACATTTTAACATCACTCCAGGGCCCTAAAAATTTGGGTGTCCAAGGCGGTCGTCTACTTCGCCCACTTTTGAAGACGGCCTTATGTTATGTTCAATCCTGTGTCTCTTTAATTATTGTGTTCCTGTTAGTTGTGTGATGGGTCAGAGGAGGCTGTCAAAGAGTCCGTTTCCTTTTTCTTCTAAGTTTCACACTTGCCATAAATCTCTCATATATCATTCTTAAAACATCACGCTGAGTTTTATTTTCATAACGTGCAATAGTTTAGGACCTCTTTCTCTTTAATTTCTTAGAAAAACAGTGGGTTGGATCCTTCAAGTATTAATGTGATAGCTGATATCACCTATTCTTCAACCATGCAAGAGAGAGACCACCACATTGTTGGATTATGGTAGTTGGATAACACGTATACGTTACGAATATGTGAGCCTATTGGGGGCACACGCGTTAAGACACGAAGAGTACGTTAATTATGTAATTAATATATATATATATACTTGTTATATATTTATTGATTATATAATATGTTTCACGAAATATATTTAACGGTAATTAGTTTAACCGTTAGACGTTATAAACTAATTAATACATGTTAAATAAAAGGAGAAGGGTTAAAGTGTCGGTTTTGAAAAGTGTGGGATTACTAGACAATAACTTGGAGTAAGGAACAAGTTTTTGACTAGGCTTTGTATACTATATATACTCAACCAAATCCTTAGACGATACACACGCAACCTCAAAACAATTGATGATACGATTCCAAAAGTCAAACGACATAAAACAATAACCCTAAAGTCATACGAATGATTACTGGTTAATACCATATGCATGAACATTCATGAGAATTTAATTCGTATGCCACATATTACGTATGGTTTATACATGCATGATTATATGCATGTTGATTGCATTCATGGGAACCATACCTATATATATTTTCTTCCTGTTTAGTTCGATCTGTATAAATCCTAACTAAGGTTTGATCGACATTCTACCAAGAACACCAAACCCTAGTTGTTCGTGGCGTTTATTCGTGAAGTAACGACTAGCATCGTGACGTACTTGTTCGACGTGTTGTGTGAGCAACCGTAGAGGTGATTTACTTTAGTTGCTTTATTCATCTTCTTAATCATTGGCTAAGAGGTACGCGTTTCAATTTACTTTATTAAGTGTTAATTCTATGTGCCTTAACTAGATCCAATCCGCTGCGTACTCGTAGCTAAACTGGTTACCTAGAATGTTAAATCCCAACAGTGGCATCACGAGTCAACTCGTTTTGGCATTAGGGTTACACTTTTGAATTATATCTTGTCTTGATTTGTACACGCCTAGATTTAATTCATATAACCTGATCTGCTGCGCTTGATATTTTATTTAATGTTTTCTTGCAAATATGGCAAAGATCATGCAAATCCTTGCCATAATTAAATAAAATCTGTAGATCTAGATCTTGATTACTTTTGAATGCTAAAAAGGGAATAAAATTAAACTTGTTAATTTAGTATATATGTTTCCTTTTAATAAAGATCACACTATATATATAAAAGATCTTGATTTTATTTATAGTAACTAAAATCTTTTATTTTTGGAAACTAGATCTTTTACATATTTAGTCTGATTGTGTTTACCTATCCGGCCATAAGACCTACTCAATCACTTTTGTGATGAATGGGGCGATCTAGGCACATTGATGAAAACCTAGTGAGGGTCTTATGGTTCTCCAATTGGGGAAGACTCGCTTGAGAACTCGGATTTTACATGTTTACTTGTTAATTTAATATCATCATTAGCTTTAGTCTTTATGTGCATATTTTTACTTGATTACTAGTATACGCGCCTAATATGTATGCAATACGGACTAAAACCTAAAGAAAGATGATGTTAAAACAAGTCTATTAATTACACGTTTAAATACATGCTCATTGTGACCTATTATTTGTTTCATGCAAAATTGGATTTTTGAGAAAATTAATAAGATTATAAACTATGAAACTTGATTTCAAGATTAAAAACTGGACGCTATGGACTCATGAGAAGTACGGTTCATCCACTAGAACAAACTATAAGAGAAATTTAAGGTGGGTCATTTTTACGTAATTCCCTAAAGAAATAAGGTTTTTAATATGCTTCGCGCTGACCTGTTTCTCCGCTTCTTTGTGCGTTCGATTGGAGTTACCGTGAACCATGGCATGTCACTACAGTGTCATTACTAAAGGTTTTTAAAATCAGTGATACAAAGTTGTTTTGCATGCTTCTTTGTACACGCATTTGACACATTTATGTGCATACCCCTTTGAAAATTTTAAGTCTATGCCATCCAACCGTAGAACACGTGCAATTGGTTTGAGTCTCTTTGTCAGACCCTGGACCCCTACCAACCCATGGTGAATTTCGCCTACTGGTCAGACCTTTGACGATTTTTACACGTTCTCGTTTGGTCGACTTAATTCGAGTCTCTTGGTCAGACCTTGGACCCGAGGCATAAGATGATACTAAACATGCTCTCAAACATTATTACATGCTGACTAATGTTTTTGACAAGTATCATAAATCTAAGAGTTGCATTAATTGCAATTAACGCTCGTCGCTTACCTCTTGCCCTACTTGTTTTCTCACTGGTCAGACCTCTGGTTAACAAGTAGGAGGTCAAGTTGGATCTTAGTCTTAATTAGTAAATTAATTGGGTAGTTAATTCTATTAAGAATTTAATTATCGAAAATACTAAATTGAACTTTCTATGTTCTGATTGATTGTGTTATTGCAACATAATTCGTAAACGAAAGTTTGTTTTTCTTGAAAAAGACAAACATAGTCTCTTTTCCTAGTAAGAAAAGGTGAGACTTACTTCTATCTATACTCATTGGTTGACAAGAATAAGATAGGGTTATAATTGAATTATTATATATTATATTTAAACTCGCTTTTAATCTTTCATTACCCTCTTCCGGTTCTGAAATCTTTGAAAGATAATATATTTTGTGTAACTAGAGTACATTTTGTCTATAGCTACCAAAATAAATGACATCTTGCACTTGTCACGATGTATGAGTTTAAACCGCAACGAGTAAAGAAAATTGCTAGCAGGTCTTCTAGGCATATTTTCTTAGACTCATTTCATTCCTTATAGTGCTAAACACCCTTGTGGCTAGGCAGACCGATTAAGGAGGAATTGCATGCTAAAAAGTTCAAGTTAATGAAAGCATAAATGGCTAGTCCCTCATCTACATAAATAGAAATTCATATACTCAGTACAATACCTAAGTACATTGCTACTTGTAGGCATTTTGAGTGAAAGGAAAGTAAATAAATCGCTATTTGCTTTTTACTAGTAATGTAACACTTACAATATTGACAAATCCAGTGGGAGCTTTACGATTTACTACTGAAAAAACATTCATGTAATGTTGTAAAATTAAGTGGGAGCTACAAGATTTATTTCTTTGTTAGTTGCCCTTATTATTTCTTTCTAGCTTTGAAATAATCTATTACTTTCCGAATATGAATGACCATTGTTTATGGAAAATTGCATTTTATTTTATAGATAACCCGTTGCCTTTCCGATGTTGCTTTCCGAAGCGTTATCTATAGAATAATAATCCACAATTCCTTATTAAACGTTATGGTTCGAAATCTACTTGTAATATCTATGACACTATCATATTGTTTATACAATTGAGCGCTTGTCGTATTGTTTACTTTAAATAATGTTGTCCCGTACACAAGTGGGAGAAATCTTAAGTGTGTGCGAGGAACAACATATAACAATATGATTATTGGTTTCTCTTGACCGCAAGGTAAGGAAGCTAATAAATCTACTAGGACTTAAATACACGAGTTGTTTGTTGCCCTATTACATTTAAGTGTCAAGATATAATGTAAAGTTACTTCAACATCTTGACTACATGCTTTAGTCAATATAATTATGGTTAAATTATATGATCATAATCATGAAGTATGTAATTAACTTGAAATTACTATTGAACTCAAGAGTTTGCGTTCATAATTACTTTAGTTAGAATAATTATGTTCTTGTTAAGACATAATTATAAAGTCCTTGAATTTATCAATGACTCATAACAGAAAGTAAGTAGTAAAATTGTTATGTCTTCTTGTTAACACATTAACATGATGTCCTTGAATTATTCGGAGACTTGTAACGTATAACTTGACATGTTTTGTTTTCCTGAAACACATGAACATAGAGTTAACAAAAAGGTCCTTGAATTATTCATAGACTTATAATGTATACTTAACTGTTCTGTTTTCTTGTAAACACATGAACATAGAATTCTTGAACTGTTCAAGAAATATACATTATAGCATGCATTTGGTTTTAAAATACTTTGTACTTAATTTGGCTAGACCCAATTGACAAGTATTTGATCCAAAGAGAATTAAGTTGTCTAAGGATTTTTGATAGAGTCTCACAATTCCAAATACTCATAGTATACCACATCATTATGGCATGTCTAATATGATGAAACAAACTATATTCATATTGTTTAATTTCTAATAACTTAAATGGCTTTACCTCCAAATCGATCAAGGTTAGAATTTTGCGTGTGTCATGGATACACTTAATAAAGTTTCAACCTAGAAGGTATTCAAGACATCATCTGTTTATAGATTAGGATGAATCCCATTATGTCTTGATTGAAAGAACTAAAATTTGTTAATAATCTATGAAACATATATTAACAAGCAGAGATGCGAAACTGTAAAATGTATTTTGTTGTCCTAAATTATGAAAAATAATTGTTTCTTAAATACTTAGTATTTAGAGAAGTATCTCTTCTTACAAAAGTAAGTGGGGGTATCTATAGATCTTGAAGATATTCAATAACAAAATACATAGCCTTCTAAATTCACTTGTTGATGTCATACTAAGGTTTAGCATGAAAATATCAAGCCAAAGTATAAGGTAACTCTCATTCATAAATCCGTAAGGAGACCTGATCAATGGAATGATATTTTAATATCAATACTGAGGAATATAAGTTAGAGGGTCATAATAAACCTGCTAACTAATAAGATGAATTATCACAATCATTGAATCGAGATAAATATTTTAAAATAATAATGATAATGATGCCTCCTTAAAAGACCAATCAACGTTATCATTTGATTGATCTTGACCAAAAGTAAAACCTGTGAGGTTAGAATGAGGTTTCTTTTGAAGAAAGGCTCATAAGGACAAAATTGTAAACATATTAATGCCTGACTGATGATTAAAAAAATTTGATCTTACTCAAGCAATTGACTATGATTAAATCTTTCTTTTCTACAAGCATTAATTATATAAAAATAACTAATTGTCATACATGTTTTCTTGAATCTGAAATATGGCAAATTAAGGATCATAACTCTTTCCTTAATGATTACCTTGCGAGGACGATGTGTAATCAAAAAAGGGTTTGGCCTGATATTTGTAATATGACAATTAAGTTTTATACTCTTTTCTTTATGATATTTACCTTTTGCGAGGACGTGTGTAATTAAAAGGGTGTGAGTTTAAAATAATCTTATAATGTATAACAAGAAAATAGAGAATCCAAGTGTGGATTGAATCATGCATCTCGGAGCTGAGAATCTTATGTTACTCACAATATGATTTCTAATTAAATAAGTAATAACTCCTCATACAACACTGACATCAAGTGGGAGCACTATGTTTTTCCTTAAAATTCATATGTCGTGTAACATATTGAAAGCATCATTCCATCAAAGCTAGATGTTAATCCTTGAGATTGGAATGAAACTTCACTTGGGATTTTAGGATAAAACAAACGACATTGGAATAAATGTTTATTAAGATAAACATATGCGGAAATAAAGTCCAACACAATGCAATATATCATTGAAGCAAGTCTTAAATGATATATTTCACTTGATATATTTTATTACATGGATGGAGACCTTGTGCTTATAACTAAGGATTCATCATGTATATCTTATATTATGTATGAGACTGGTTGTTACTTTTGCACAAGAGCAAGATGAGCTAACAACAACAGTATCTAATTGAGAGAATTTAGATGACTGTTAATACAAATGTTTACAAATTATATAAGGCATAATGTTGTTTGTGTACAACTGATGCTAGAAAATAATCAATTCTAGTTGAAGAAGGATTTCTTCATTTATGATAAATCTGCTAACTAGATTATGCTCCAGCTAGGCATTGTTGCATTACATCATTATAAAAATGAGAATAACTTTACATTTTAAAAACAATAAAATGATTGTCTGAGAAAGGAATAGTTTGCTGACTCAAATACCTGAAAAAGGTACTATTACCTTTTCATACTATGACTCTTTCAATAGTATGCACGTGAACAATAAGACACTCATCTTATTATTCAAATCTTTCACAATATCGAATTTGAAACAAGTATTCGGAAAGTTTACTCAGATAACTATTTAGTTTCTTTTTAAAGAAATAGTTGAGAATTTTTGGAAACATATTGGAACTCAACTTGCTAATTGGTATTCATGCATAATCTGTTTTAGTATTTAGATAATTGGGATTGTAAGACAATTTTTACTTTCTGATGAATAAAGATACGTGGTATTTATCATTCATTCATATACCGGTTTCATTGATTTTGTGGATCCTGATCCTTGTTATATATTTATATATGTTTATATTTATTTATATATAAAAAGGAGCAAGAACAAGCGAGTCATAAGGCAAATGTGAGTGTTGGCTGTATTCTTTGAATATATGGATTGTTCCCGCCAAACTCATGTGTATTCACAAGGGATGCATATTGGATACCCCACCTTCGAATATTTACTTTTGGATCCTCGTCATGAGTAAATGTCGAAAATGGTTTAAAAGTCATCCTTAGACTTGAGATGCAAGCAAGTTCTACATGTGTGGATATCACTTTTTGATTATAAGTTAAACGTTATCCTGAATAAGGTAGTCATAAAGGCTATTTTTGGAAGTGATGTGAAGCAACATCTACAACACTTGTAGTCAATAAAGAATTTGTTCCTCCAATTGTTTAAATTGCATAAAGATACCATGGCGCCTCTTCAGAATTAATCAGATAATTGTATGGCCGTACCCAACGGGTAATCCAAGATGATTCTTGATTATATTTGGTATATCTGAATTATTTCTATAACGAGAAACTAAATGTTAAACTATATGGAATGAGTTAGGATCCATATCCATGGTTTAACGGTATCGGAAACAAAGGGATGATGATTAAGCAAGAAATTAATTAACTATTAAATAGCAGAGATGATTTTTGAAACTCTTATCTCATAATATTCATAATGTAAACATAATTATGTGGGTTGCTAGACTTTGTCAATTATAGGTATAAGTGTTAGGTGCTACTCCAACTCCCTAGTGGGAGCTGTTGGATTATGGTAGTCGGATAGCACGTATACGTTACGAATATGTGAGCCTATTAGGGGCACACGCGTTAAGACACGAAGAGTACGTTACTTATGCAATTAATATATATATATATATATATATATATATATATATATATATACACTTGTTATATATTTATTGATTATATAATATGTTTCACGAAATATATTTAACGGTAATTAGTTTAACCGTTAGACGTTATAAACTAATTAATACATGTTAAATAAAAGGAGAAGGGTTAAAGTGTCAGTTTTGAAAAGTGTGGGATTACTAGACAATAACTTAGAGTAAGGAACAAGTTTTTGACAAGGCTTTGTATACTCAACCAAATCCTTAGACGATACACACGCAACCTCAAAACAATTGATGATACGATTCCAAAAGTCAAACGACATAAAACAATAACCCTAAAGTCATACGAATGATTACTGGTTAATACCATATGCATGAACATTCATGAGAATTTAATTCGTATGCCACATATTACGTATGGTTATACATGCATGATTATATGCATGTTGATTGCATTCATGGGAACCATACCTATATATATTTTCTTCCTGTTTAGTTCGATCTGTAAAAATCCTAACTAAGGTTTGATCGACATTCTACCAAGAACACCAAACCCTAGTTGTTCGTGGCGTTTATTCGTGAAGTAACGACTAGCATCGTGACGTACTTGTTCGACGTGTTGTGTGAGCAACCGTAGAGGTGGTAATTTAACCACTATGTTTTCAAGATCAAGATCCGGCGTAAGTTTATTGATTTCATCATTAAACAAAAGGTTAGTAAATTACTTGTTTAATTTATAAGTGTTAATTCTATGTGCCTTAACTAGATCAAATCCGCTGCGTACTCGTAGCTAAACTGGTTACCTAGAATATTAAATTCCAACAATATAGAGCCTTGAAAGAACACATCTAGTCCTTGGGAATTAGCCAATCTTCCAAAAGAACCATCCAAGAAACTCCAACTTGACACATCAAAATTAGAACACACAACTTGAAATTACCAAGAATTAACATGTCCATCTTTAGTCCCTGAGATAATATATCTGCAAAAATACAAACACTAGAAGCCAAAGAATAAGAACTAGCTTAATTATAGAACATGTTTATATCAGATTATAGCTTATTACAGCTAATTTTGAACATTCCTTCTTAATCTGATTACTAAACTTGTCAAACATACCCAGTTTTTCACATGAGAACTTGTGTTGATACACAGGAAGATGCTTAGTAAGAATGTCTGCAATTTGGTTTAAAGAACAAATTTTCTTTGTGTTCAAAATCCCTTTTGTAATTTTTTCTTTGATAAAGTGAACATCTATCTTAAAATGCTTTGGTCTTTCATAGAAAACTGAGTTAACAGCTAATTGAAGAGTAGATTTATTGTCACATAAAAGATCAACTGGAAGAGTGACTTTAATTTTAAGATCAAACAACAATTTTTGTATCCCAATAATCTCACAGGCAGCAAATGATAGAGATCTGTACTCTGCCTCTGTAGAAGATTTGGACAAAGTATTCTGTTTTTTACTTTTCCATGATACCAAAAAATTGTTAAAAATTACATAGTATCATGTGACAGACTTTTTGGGTTTTAAATATTTTGCCCAATCTGCATCACTATAACCTTTTAGATTGTTTACACAATCTGAATGGTTATATCTTATACCCTTACCAGGAGCATTTTTAAAATATCTAAGAACATTCAATGCATATTTCAAATGAGACTTAAGAGGAGAGTGCATGTACTGTGCAAGGCAATGAACAGAATAAGCAATATCAAGTCTGGTATGAGTAAGGTATATAAGTTTACCAAGTAACTTTTGATAACCAGTTATATTATCAAGATGAGAATCATCTTTGGTAGCAATATAAGGTAAAACAGAATTTGGTTCCATAGAAGTAGAAACTGGTTTACAACCAAGTAAACCATATTCCTTTAATAACTCAAGACAATATTTTCTTTGTGTAAGACACAAGTCTTTATTAGTTTTAATCACTTCAATTTCAAGGAAATATTTAAGATGACCCAAATCTTTAATTTGAAACTTAGACTTTAAGAATGTCTTAAACTTATCAATTTCATCCTTACAGTTACCAGTAACAACAATATCATCCACATAAACAAGAAGAGCAATAAACTTGTTATTTTTGGATTTTGTAAATAGAGAATGATCATTGACAAATTGAACAAAATCATTTTCTTTTAAGAAATTAACAAGTTTTTCATTCCACTTTCTAGGAGCTTGTTTGAGTCCATAAAGAGACTTAACAAGTCTACAGACCTTGGTTTTGTTATCTTTATTAACAAAACCTTGAGGTATAGTCATATATATTTCCTCATCTAAATCTCCATAAAAAAAGCATTATTCACATCAAGTTGAAATAAAAGCCAATTGTTAGTAACAGATAAGGCAATAACACATCTAACAGTTGACATTTTAACAACAGGAGAAAATATTTCATCAAAGTCTATTCCTTCTTTTTGATTAAAGCCTTTTGCAACCAATCTAGCTTTATATCTATCAATTTCACCATTAGATTTATATTTAATTTTCCAGATCCACTTATTACTAATGGCTTTTCTATTTGAAGGTAAATCAATGATATCACAAGTATGATTCTTATTTAAAGCTTCAATTTCAGCATTCATAACATCAATCTAATTATTGTCTATGATAGCTTCCTCATAACATGTAGGTTCAATGCTTTTATTAATACTAGAAGCAAAACAATAATTCTCATGATTAAGATTAGCATAGCTAACAACTCTTTCAATACCATATTTAACTTTGCCTTTAATAACAAAGTCATTTAAACTAGTAGGCAACTTAGTCTGTCTAGAAGACCTTCTAACAGTGTTGACTGGTAGTCTCTCAATTTCATAGAAATCATTAATAAAGTCTGTTTCATCTGAAACATTGCCCTCAGGGTGTGTATTATTTGTTTCATCCATAGAAGTTGTTTCAGAGTCATCATTACCGTGATTATCAGGACTCAACTCTGTGCCATCATCATTGGAAGACACTCTCCCTTCATCATAGGTCTTTTAGGATTTTCATTGTCAATTTTTTTTGTGATTTACATCTTTTGTTACACCAGAATCAAATTCAGTTTGTTTTAAATTATTTTTCATTTTAAATGGAAAAATTGTTTCATAAAATTTTACATCCCTAGAATAAAAAATGGATCTGTTTTTAAGACTAAATAATTTGTAACCCTTTTTGAATTAGAATAACAATAAAAACATATTTTTCAGATCTACTACTAAATTTGTCTTGATTGTTTAAAATTGTGGCATGACAAAGACAACCAAAAACCCTAAAGTGAGAGAGTGAAGGGTCATGCTCATACACATAAAAATAAGGAGACTTGCCAGACAACACAGAAGAAGGAATCCTGTTAATAATATAAATAGCAGTTAAAATACATTTAGACCATAGATATAAAGGTAATTCCCCTTAAAACATAAGGGATCTAACCACATTTAGAAGATGCTTATGTTTTCTTTCTGCAATACCATTTTGTTGAGGTGTGTAAACACAAGTGGTCTGATGTAAAATCCCTTTTTCATTAAAGAAAGATTAAAGTCTATTGTTAACAAATTCAGTTCCATTATCACTTCTGAAAACTTTTATATTTGATTCAAAACTGATTTGTTATCATTTGAGTAAAACTTGTAATATAATCATAGACATCATCCTTTTCTTTCAGCATATAAACCCAAACAGCTCTAGAAAAATCATCTACAATAGTCAAGAAATGCCTAAACCATCTCTGCTAGTTACTTTATAAGGTCCCCAAACATCTAAGTGAACTAATTTACCTATTTTACTAGACTTATGATCACTTAAAGGAAATGGTTCTCTTGTTTGTTTAGCTTTGTTACAAGTGTTACAGAGATGATCAGGGGTAGAATGACTATCAAGACTTAGAGTTGTTTTGAGAACATTAAGGACTTGGTCAGCAGGATGACAAAGTCTTTGATGCCAAAGGGTTTTGGAAACAAAGCAAGTAACAATAATAATATTAGAGACAATCTTACAGGCATTATCTACATCAAACAATGAAAAACTAGTGAATTGTCTACCAATCCCCACAGTCCTGTTTGCCTTTAAATTCTGAATATAGCAATTACTTTCATCAAAATCAACAAACAACTTACTGTCTCTTGAAAGCTTATGAAAAGAAAGAAGACTAACTGTGTATTCAGGAACAACAAAAACATCATATAAAGTAATATCAATATTTATTTTTAAATCTATAATTTTAGTAATCAAAGCTTGAGTACCATTGGGATGGCCAACTGTAAGACTAAGATTTGAAATATCAATAACATTAACCAAATTTTTTGCAGAAATAGTCATATGTTGATTTGCTCCAGAATCAACAATTCATCCCAAACTTATGTTTCCAACAACAAAATTTGTATTTCCATTAAAGTATCTTTTGAAGTTTAGATTAAATTTAACACTTCCATTAAAAAAAAGTTCCTTCAATATTTATAAAATTTTTACCTAACATATTAGCATTAGCAGTTGAAACCCCATTATTATTTAAAAGGTTCATAAGTCTTGCTAAATGTTCATTAGAAAGATAGACATGAGAGTTGCTAGTAGTACTACTACTAGCATTATTAGAATGAATATCAGCAGAAGTATTATTACTAGACATAGGTCTAGTATTAGGAATGAAGTTCTTCTTAACATAACCAGCAGGATACCCAACAAGCTCAAAACATCTATCCATAATATGCCCAATTTTATTACAATTAGTACATTTAAGATTTGGATTTGGTTCCTGTTATTGGAATTAGAGTTTGAGCTAGACCCTTTATTATTAAAATTAAACCTTTTTTATCAAAAGTCTTGGCTGCAAATGCAGTTGCAGTGGGTTTAGTAGTTCCAACAGAATTAATATTCCTATGAGATTCCTCAGCACTAACAATAGCAAAAGTAGCTTTTACTAGAGGTAGTGGATCTCTAGTAAGAATATTGCTTCTAATGGCTAAATAGCTATCATCTAAACCCATAAGAAACTGCATTAATTTTAAAAGTTGATTATGTTTTTCAAAATGTTTGGAAACCTCACAAGTACAAGGGGGTAAACTAACCATAGCATCAAACTGTTTTCACAAAGAGTGTAGGTTATTATAATAATCAGCAAGAGAAGCACCACTTTGACTTAAAGAGTTAATACTTTTATGCAGATTGAAAACATCAGAGCCATCAACTTTATCATAAGTATCCTTATGATCATTTCAAAGCTCATAAGCAGATTTAGCATATACAGCACCAACATATAATTCAGAACTCAAAGAATTAAGAATCCAAGTAAACACAACTGAATGAGACATCTCCTATTGATTAACAAGAGCAGGATTAGAATCATCTTTTTTACAAGTACCATCAATGAAACCAAGTTTATTATGATTTCTTAAAGCAAATGTTATAGCAATACTTCATATTTTATAATTTTCAGTGCCAGTAAGCTTAACAATCACAATAGGTGAACCACCAGTATCATTAGGATGCATATATAGAGAATCACCAAAAGACAAATTAAGATCAGATGAAGTACAAATAGACTTTTTACTACTATCACCACTATTAATATTATCATCTTCACTAGCCATGATAAAGAATAAAAAAAATCAGATAAAGAAATATAAAGACAGAAAAAAATATAGAAAAATATTTCCCAAGCTTTCACACCGCTTATAGTGGCAGATCAATGGCATAATAAGAACTCTCAATACAGAAATATAAAAGATATGCAAGAATTAAAAAGAGGTGTTACAGAGCTATATTGCAGCGGAAGAGATCTTAATTGACTTTGATTCACTTAGTAAAAGAACAATTAAGATCAAGAACTTATTAATCTTCCTTTGATTCACTTAGTCAAAAAAAAGTCTTGAACCCAATAATCAACCCACAAGAGAATTCAAAAAATTAAGGTTTTCAGATCCAAACCCTTATTTATAAATTGAAACCCAAAATACCACAGAATCCAGAACACCCCCTTCGATCAAATACTCCATATTACTAGTCTAATCAGCGATGAGGATTATCTTTCAAAACTTAATGACCAAATTATCTCAAACCTTACGAAATCAATAATTAATCGATTCAGGCCAACCTGGCTCTGATGCCATGTGAGATGATATCAAAACAATAACAATAAAACCTCAAATATATCAAATATCCAATACAAGAGAGAATTAGTTGGCACAGATTACCAACTCTATTCAAAACCAAACTAATACAAGATCAGATTATTATCAATGAGATCATAATTAAACGATTACAGAGAGAGAGTGAATCAATGAAGATCAAGATGATCTTAACTAAATGATTACAAAAGAATATATCTGGTTTTTTAGGGAGAGACGATTTGAGAGAGAGATGGTAGCGTAAAAGTATCAAACCCTAGTTGGGTTTGACACTATATATAGAGCCCTGAAAGAACACATCTAGTCCTTAAGAATTAGCCAATCTTCTAAAAAAACCCTCCAAGAAACTCCAACTTGACACATCAGAATTAGAACACACAACTTGAAATAACCAAGAATCAACATGTCCATCTTTAGTCCCTGAGATAATATATCTGCAAAAACACAAACACAAGAAGCCAAAGAATAAGAACTAGCTTAATTATAAGACATGTTTATATCAGATTATAGCTTATTACAGCTTATTTTGAACATCAAGTCACTCCTTTTTTGATGCCCTCAAGGAAACACATAAATACCATTGTACCTTTGATGTGCCTAAGAATTTCGGAGAGATTAGAGCTGTGTTGGTTGAGAATGAGTATCACACGAAGATATTTTTAGTGAGCATTGTCCTTGATAATGGTGTTGTTGGGATATGTCCATATCATAAATAAATATACGGCCAGAAGTATATGAGCCAATGGGGGCACACGCGTTTACACAGAGGATACGTTTATTAATGTAATTAATATTTTTATTAATTATATTAATATATTTCACGATATATTAAATGGTCGAACAAGAAAAGAAGGAGGGGTCCGAATGTCGTTTCTAGTAAACAAGAGGAGGTGTTTGAGTATGACTTAGAGAACAAGTCTTGAAGCTATTTATACACTCCTAAAACTTCATAATATGATACGAATTTTATTCATATCCTATAAATATTATACGGATATTTTTACTGTAAAGAAAAAAACAATACGTGTGATCATGATTAGTCCTTTCCTTTCGTTGATTAGTCATATGCAGGAAGGCCATGCTTACTGGAGCATGCATGCAATATTTACATATGCCTTATCCTTTCTTTTTGTTTTGACAATCGATTTTAATATCCTTGTGGGTCTTTGATATCATGTCGACGACAAGTTCTTAAACTATGAAACAAAGATGTCGGTTGTTTTATGCGTGAAGGGAAGGACTAACTTCCCCCCCCCACCCCCCCCCCACACCCACAATTGCGTATCTACGGTCTCGTGTTGTGTGTTGATCCCATACGACGGTTATCTACTTTGGTAACTTATTTAGTTTGTGTGGTATTCGATTTATACACATGAGTATATTCAAGAATACGGTGTTCGTTAATGTGCTAATTAAGGTGCGCGTTCTTGAGTACTTTTGTTAATTAAATTTTCTTACGTGTTTTATTTACTTCCGCTGCGTACTCGTGATCTTTAATAGTTAATAGTTGTAAAAACCCAACAGTGGCATCACGAGCCATCGTATAGAATTTGTAGTTACAAGTAATAAAAAATTTGACAAATTAGGATTCTTGATTAATTTTTTAAGCCCTTTGGGCGTTTTATGCATAAAGATTCTGATCTTTGATGCATCCAAGTTTTCAATCTTTATTGATTATAAAATTAATTAGACGAATTCTAGGTTGTATGAAATTTTATGGATAAAACTTGATGCGTTTAAGTGATACAGTTTTTATGTTTTAAAATTAATTGTTAATTCGACATCCCTTGATATATTCTGCAATTTATCATGGCAGAGATATATTTTATAAATCTTGTTAATTTTAACAAGAGTTTTATGCATATATGGTGATCAAGAATTAAAAACATAGAATTAAATCTTATGTAATATTTTCTGAATTGGTAAGATCCATGATTCAAGAATTCGGGAAGACCTTTATTATTGAATTAATAGGGCCTATAATAGTTAAAATATTTATGTGCTATGTGGTGTATATTTGTATAAGGCTTACGCAATCGATTTTGTCGATGAATGTGACCGGAGTTTATAGGACGAATGAGCCTTATATAAATATGTGCATGTTTTAATTATTAGATAATTAGGATCATATTTAATGTTTGCATGCCTTAATTGTTAAGTGTGTTTAAATAAATGTTATTTAGTTTAGTTAATGTTTATATGTTTTATTTTAAGTTCTTGACTTTTGAGAAAATAAAAGGGTTTTTCGAAAAACAAACATAAACATGACTAATAATTATCGAAATAAGATTTATTATGGACTATCTAATGCAAAAAGTCAAAAGTGAATTCGGCTTACATCCGATATAAAATCTTCCATGACTAGACTAGCATTTTATAGTTTGTAATCTATTCTTTAAATTAAAGTTTTAATTTTTATCAATGACATAATTTGCAAAAGTACTATATAGTTGCAAGGACAATGTTCGGGGAGACTCGTCAAGACTTCGGTCTTGTAGACACCATTACCCTATAATACCTGACTACGTTGTAGTTTCCTTACCTTACATACTATGTAGGAAGTCGCGAATGGTCTAGGGTTTGAATGATTTTAATCATTCTTTAATCTTTTCCCGCGATAAAAGGCAAATCTTTATATTTAAAGATACGTTGAATCGTCAATTTTAAGGTCTCACTATTTATGTATAAGATACGATGATAATAGGTGATACCGTAATAATAACTTAATTGAGAATAAAGTTTTTATTAAAATCTATGATACGAAGATGTATGCATGCTTCTTCGTACATATTTGACACGTCAAATAAAATACCCTTTTTCAACTAAGTTGTTGTCATCCAATTTGTAAAAACACTTGTAGATTGCTCTTTACTATGCGTGAGACGTGTGTAGATTTGCAATCTCAAGGTGATTATACGCTTTTTCGTGAGACGGTGAGTGTTACATAATCACAGTTTTTGATTGGACGACTTAGCGTTGTTGTGGTTAGACCTATTAACACGCGGCATAGATGGGATGAAACATGCTTACTAGATATTATTGTAATAAAGTAAGTCCCATATGGTTTAGGAGTTGCAATAGTTGTGAACTATCAATCGTTGATTACCTTTTGAATACACCATCCCTAGCAGATCAACTGATGTGGTGGTGGTATGTCAAGTTGGGTCCTAACCTTAGGAAATTAATTGTTTATTTGAATAAACGTGGGTAGTTAATTTTCTTCAAGGAGTATTATCAAAAATACTAAAATTGAATTTTGCGATTCTATTAATAGTATTAATGCAACGATAAAACCGTAAACAATGGTTTGTTTCTTTATCAAAGAAGTCAAACCGCTTTTCCTTGTAAGGAACATGGAGACTCATTCCTAATATCTTTCTTGCTCCGGAAAGTTATAATAGGAACGTAGGAATTGTCCTAATGTAATCAAACTCATAGCAAGCTTAAAAGTTAAGTATATTGCATGACTTATATTTTCATATAGATTTCATGGTGAATATTTTGAAAGATATAAGACATATAGATAACTAGAGAATATGTTCTTAAAGCTATCAAATGGTAACATCTTAATGTAAGATGTTTTATGAGTTCTTGATTAGAAAAATACCATTATTACCGCAAAATGGTAAAGGCAAACTAGGATAATATATCTAGTTGTTTGTCTTAATCCAAATTAAGGAGGAAATTGCATGCCTAATTTTCAAGTTAATCAATAGCATTGATGGATAGTCCCTCATCTACAAGTAGAAAATTTTGAAATCCAAGTACATTGCTACTAATTTAGATTTCAAAGAAAGTTGGAAAATAAATAGATCACTATTTGTTTTCACTGGTTATGGAACACTTCCAATGTTGTCAAATCCAGTGGGAGCATCGCGATTTATTTCTGAACAAAACATTCATGTGATGCTGTCAAATTCAGTGGGAGCTACAAGGTTTTAATCTTGGTAACCTAGATTATTTCTTGCTTATCTTGAAATAATATATACTTTTTTGACTATAGACACTCATGGTTTATTATACAACGTGGTTTTATATCTACTTGTAAAGCTAATATCTATGACAATATCATATTGTCCACATAAACAAATGAATGTCGTGTTGTTTGACTATATGTATGATGTTGTGTCATGCACAAGTGGGAGAAATCTTTATTGTGTGCAATGTACAACACATGACAATAACAATATGATTAAAGGTTCTCTTGACCGTAAGGTAAGAAACAATATGTCGAGATATGAATTAAAGACTACTTCAAGTAAAATGTTTATGTGTTTTTGGAATGTCCATAATAATGAAGTAATCTTAATTTATAAACTACTTCAAGTAAAAGGTTTATGTGCTCTTGGAATGTCACAAATAATGAAGTAATCTTGATTAACTTGAAATTACTACTGAAGCCAAGAGATAGTTGTCGTTTCAAAATTACTTTAGTTAAATATGTTTATGTTTATTGTAAAATAATAAACATTAAGTCCGTTAATTGTTAAAAGACTTATAACATAAAGTAAACGTTCAAAAAATTACTTTAGTTGAATATGTTTATGTTTAATGTAAGTTAATAAACATGAAGTCCTTTAATAGTTGAAAGACTTATAACACAAAGTAAATTATATCCTCTTGAGAGTATATGAACAAAAGTCATTGAATTGTTCAAAGGCAAAATAATGTATAGTTAACATGTTATATCTCTAAAAGGATATATACATAGAGTTCTGAACTAGGTTTAAGCCATATACAATTTGGCATGCAAATAAGGTTTTATTAAAATACTATCTATTCAATTTGGTTTGACACAATTGATAAGTATGTGACCTAAAGAGTATTAAGTTATTTAAAAGATTGTGATAAAGTCTCACAATAAAATTACTCATAGAATACCACATATTCATGGTATGTCTAGAGTGTTGAATCAAATTCTTTGAAATTATTTGATTTTGATAACTTAAATATTTCACCTCCGAATCTGTCAAGGTTTGAAATTGAGTATGTCTTGAATATACTCAATATAACTCCAACCTAGAAGGTTAATAAGACATCTGAATTTGTTAAAAGTCTTATGAAGAATGATATTAACAAACTAAACTCAGGAACTGTCAATGTATCTTGTAATGTCCTCTACATGCTAAGTAATTATAGAAGAGTCTTTAATTACAAAAAGTGAGTGGGAGCGTTTTAGATCTGGAAGAGATAAAAAATACAAAATACATAACCTTCTAAACACACTAGTGAATATCATACTGAGGCTTTACAAGTAAATGTTACATGTAAATGTTAAACCTCATAATGATATAATTCTCGTTCATAGATCCGTAAGGATACCTCAAATACTTGATTGATAAATGTTATTTCAATATTGAGGAATATGAGTCACAGGATCATGGGAACCTGTTATATATGCATTGTTGAATTTTGAATTTGACAAATGACTCAAACTATGAATGTTAAGATGTTGTCCACAAGATAATCAATTTTGGAACTTGATTGATCTTTAACTAAACAGTTAGACTGTAAAGTTAGAATGAGTTTTAAAAGAGAAGAAAAACCCAAGTGGTTATGTTCTTGGTTTTAAACTCATAAGGGCAATGTTGTACACATACATAATGCATACATTATGATAGGATTTTAATCATACTCAAGCAATTAATTGTGATTAAATATTCTTTCTATGTGCATTAATTATATAAAGATGATTGATTGTCATATTAGTGTTCATATAGATGAAACATGACAATGGAATTTAAAACTCTTCATTGAATGATTACTATAGCGAGGACGGTTAGTAATCAAAGGAGTTTATGAATTTATAAAATCTTTATAAAGTGTACAAACGCTAAGAATCCAAGTATGGATCATTGCAAGCATCTAGGAGAATAATCTTATGTTTATTGTTAAATAAAGACAACTCCTGAGAATTTCTAAAAGCTAGTGGGAGTATTATGTTCAGGTTCCTTTCACCTGAAAGATTTAGGAAATTAAATATACAACCTTGAAATATATGTTTATTGTTATAAACATATGCGGTATATAAATCTAACACAATTTGACATACCATTTAGAAAGTCTCAATGGATACATATCTTTTGATAAGATAAGACATGAATGAAATCTTGAGTTGGACTAAAGGATTCATTATGTACATCATATTGTGTAGATAAATAGTTGTATCATGCATGGATACAAGATGATTTGACAACATTGGTATTTAATCAAAAGTTATTAGATAATCATTTAATTGAATATTTTAATGGAATATGTTTGGATTTAGAATTCTTCTTAGATTATGGATTTGTCCAGAGTAATGGAAATCTAAGGATATATATTGCAACAATTTGTTGTGCAATAAGAATAAACCAATGAACTTGGAGTTCATGAGGTGCCAAACATTATTAAGAGAATATTCATTGTTTACGGATTTTAAAAGCATGGGGTTGTTTGTGTACACGGATGCTAAATCGATTTGAGATGACACTCAATACTAGTCATGGTATGATTTCATTTTTGATGATGACCATGTGAACTAGTTGTGCTCAACTGTGAGCATAGTTGCATTATACATTATAGAATAAGAATGTTTTACAGTTTTGGAAGCTGTGGAAGATGATTGTGTCAATAGTTGATGTTACACACCTTTTGAGATATAGTGTGTCAATATTAAGATATGTGGATATACGCGTACAAACATTCATCATAGATTTTCAAGAACTTCACTAATTGAATTCTTGAAATAAGTATTCTCAAAATTCCGAAAGATCAAAGCTAGTTGGAATTATGAAATCTATGCCATGTCAGCAAGTACGATCGTCGTATCTTGAGGCGTGATTCGTCAACTAGAATTATCATGCATTTGATCTATTTAGTATTTGGATAAGGGATATTAAGACAATTTTATTAATGATAATGATACGTGGTATGTGGTTATATTTAATAAAAATTGTGTCCTATATTTGCATGTTTAATCCGTGAATAATATTTTTTTTTATTCTAAATTAGTCCGTTGTCGATTAACAATATGGGAATATTGTTAAACTAAGACAATTCTGAGTGATTGGTGATATTGGAGATATTTGATATTGGTGATATTAAGGATAAGTCCACCAAACTCACATGATATTCATAAGATGAATATTGGATTTCCCCAACTAACAAGATTATCACTTTATGGATCGGCGTCATTAAGTGAATCTTGTAAGTGATTTTAATTTACTAAATCCTTAGACTTGAGATGCAAGTAGGTTTAGCATATGTGGATGATTTTCATCTTGATTAGTGTAAGTTATCCTGAATAAGGTAACTAATAAGAGCTATGTCAGAATGGGTTTTCTGCCATTTGATGGACTAGACACTTGTAGTCAATAAAGAATTTGTTCCTTCAATAGTTGAAGTATGATGCCACTGGGCCCCTCGTAGGGTTAATCAGATGTATGTGTGGCCACACCCAAAAACTCAGACAGATTAGGTCTCAATGATTTTGGTAATCTTAAAATTAATCATAATATGAGAAACTACGAATCGTTAAGAATATTGGAATGGACTTTGATCCATATCCATTTTTAACACGGCATCGGAAACAAAGGGATTGTAAATACTTAAATCATTTAACTGTGACTTTACGAAAGTACACTCAGGTATTTCTGGGAACATTGGCGTGTTGCTAGACGCTTACCAATGTTGTTATATTTATTTGTGACATGTCCAAGTGGGAGCTGTTGGGATATGTCCATATTCATAAATGATATTTTACGGCCAGAGAAATATGTGAGCCTATGGGGTCAGCGTTATTACAAGAGGATACGTTTATTTAATGTAATTAATATTTTTTAGTATATTTATTACTATACTTCCGAGAAATAATTAAATGGTCGAACAAGAAAAAAAGGAGGGGTCCGAGTGTCGTTTTTAGCAAACAAAAAAGGTGTTTGAGCATGACTTGGAGAACAAGTCTTGAGCTATATAAACCCCTTGACCTCATTCATTCGGATGTGAGAGATATATGATATTAATAAAAGTCAATCGACTGACATCTCATTAATTCAAGGAATACCATTCGCATGTATTCTACTGAAACTATGCATGGAATATATTACATGCATGCACATGATACATGCATGCTAATTAATTGCATCTGCATATAACTTTACTTTATACATGCGATCTGTTATAATTGTGAGATTCGATCGTATGACGCCAAGATCTAAAACAAGAACATCGTGTTCGGTTGTTTTATTCGTGAAGAAAGGACTAGCATCCTAACGTATCTCGGTGACGTGTAGTGTATGCACACCATAGAGGTTATCTACTTTGGTAACTTATTTAGTTTGCGTGGTATTCGATTTATACACAAGCGTATATTCAAGAACGGTGTTCGTTAATTGCTAAAAGGTACGCGTTCTTGATCCTTTTGTTAATTGCATATTCTATACGTGTTTTATTTATTCTGCTGCGTAGTCGTGATATATTTAATGGTTAAATAGATGTAAAAACCCAACAATAACAACAAACTTCCTACAAAACACTAGATTGGATTTGCTTTCTTTCACTACATTTGCAGGCCTAAACCATCCAAAGTTGACTTGTGAAAGTCAAAATCCTTTTCCAAGTCTCTTATTTTTCCATTGAAAATGGAATTGTCTGTATTTATCTTTTTTTGTTGTTGATTAACCTTTTGAATCTTTTTGTACACCTCTTGTTTTCTAGTAGTTACTTGCTAATTCATGATTAAGCTAGTAAAAGGTGCTACATTTTAAACCCTAAATATTTAGAAAAATTAGCAAATACCCGAAGCATAAACAAATTACGAATCACTTACATTATAGAAATTAATGCAGCCAAGAAAACGTCTTAAAGGATGACAAATGATTCATGAGGTTTGTTCAATTACTAGTTCTTTGCATTGCAAATGGTAGGTGGTGGAGGACGAAGACTTCAATTAGACGATGGTGGAGACATTATATGGGTTGTGTGGGTGGAATTCGAGTTGATTGGGTTTGGGTTTGGTTTAGGGTTAGGGTTTTGCAGTTAATATTATATGTGATATTAATTAATCATGTGTTTAAGCGTGGAATTAGCTCAAAACATGAAAGTCTGTTACATTTAGTGTAAAAATATTTAGTTTGCGTATCAAATCGGTAAAAAAAAGTTCAATTCGCCAAAACCCTTTTCCTAGAACGCAATTCCCTCTTTTTATAACTAGACGAATACCGCGCAAAAAAATAATTATATTTGCGAATTTGTAGTTCTTGTGTGACCAGTGGCGGACCCAGGAAAGTTGAAGACGGGGGGCAAAAAAAAAATTTAGACAAAAGTCGTTATGCACACAAAAATAAAGACATAGATATAAAGTTTTTACATTGATTGGCTTCAAATTGGGGGTTTTTACACTGTTTGGTTTCAAAGTGGGGGGCAATTTGAGTTTATGATGGGATGCACTTTAATAAAATGGTTAATAAAAAATAAAATTTACATTAAAAACCGATTTTTTTTGCCAAATCGTGAAGGGCACCGGCCCCCATATGGACCATGTATGTCCGCCCCTATGTGTGACCATTGATGTAACACTTACATGTTTAATTTGTAATCATTACGAGAAAAAAATATATAAATGAGAAACTAAAAATAATGAAAATTTGAAAATTAAATTATATTTAAATTATTAATTTAAGGGCTTCCTCCTCTCTAGAGACTCATGTTTGTCAAATCTATCCATAAAAAACCAAACATCTTTCTCTTCATAAAAAAACTCATTAAAAAGGTACGTATAAAAACACAACAAAAACACTTCTCTTCTGTTTCTTGAAATTTAAACTTGTTTGATTATCACAACTAAAAGTAGCATGAGCAAATCGAAACACAGTCTCTTGGCCATCTGCTCCAAAATACATGTTCTTATGTCAAAAACTAATACTAGACAGCCAAAAACTAGATATATACAATCAACCAACCACCCTTTTTCTTAATATCCAAATCAGAAGAAAAGAAATTTTTAAAATACTCTATTAACGAATCATCCAGAAGTTGTGTGTGACTCAAAAATTCATAAAACATTGAAGATTACAACCGATTATATGACAAGTTGTTGCCGCCCTTTCGGTTAGCCGATTTATATGATTTCTATTATTCCATATTAAAAACGCAATGCCAAATACCCCCTTAAGGGGTGTTTGGGATTGCTTATTTTTTTCTGCTTGTGTTTGTGCTTAAAAATAAGTACTTATAAGAAAAGTACTTTTGGACCGGTGTTTGGATTTGCTTATTTTATAAAAAACGCAATATATTTGTAAAAATAGTATTTCTAATATAAATTTTCAATCAAGTTCATATATAAAAGGTTTTAGGATAAATATGGAGGTGAAAAGTCATTTTAATTCAGTATCAAATAACTAACACGAAATAAGCAGCTCCTAACCTCCTAACCTGCTTATCTGCTTTTTTTAAAGCAAAAAAGCACGCAGTTTTGGATGGAAAAGTGCTATAAGCAGAAAAACAGAAAAAATAAGCAATCCCAAACACCCTCGAAGAGCAGAAGCAATATTTTGTTATCCAAAAAGTTTCTGCTCATGTTCTTTATAAGGTAAAATAGGCAGGTTTTGATAAGCAAGTAGTGAGCTGCTAGCCTGATAAGCAAGTTGTGAGCTGCTTACTTTTTCGAGTGTTTATTTAAGTAGAAATTAAAGTTACTTTTTTACCAACATATAATAGAGTGTTATTGCATACTTGTAGAAAATAAGCAAATCCAAACAATATTTTTAGAGGCGCTTATTTTTAATCAACCTATAAGTACTTATTTATAAACACCCTAGTCGATTCACCCATACATTAATAAAGACCTTTCTGATTCTCTTTGATATGTATGTTGTAACGGTTGTTTGGCATCAGGTTCAATGTTATTATCTAATATTGTGATTTAAGCTCAGAGACAATTAGGTTCTAACGTGTTGGTATAAATGTATAATCAGTTTTGAATAATTAGTTTAGAAATAGCTTCAACAAAAACGATATGAATTATATTTTAAGGCTAACAATTATGTTATTTAAAAGTCATTTTACATATAAGTTTTGTAAATTCCAAGAATTTGCCAAACATTCCTTGATGTGATTATCAAAACTCTAAACAGTGAAGCATATCCAAACACTATCTCCTCGAGGCGTTTTTGTTACAATAGTTTGTTTTAGATATGCTAGAGGTACTTTAATTGAATATTAAACTTGTGGTCTCATATGTTACTTTCTTGGTCACACACCTTCATGTGAGCTTTCACTGATAACATCTGTAATAAACAAGCAGTTGTGTAATGTAATATTTTTTTTCAAAGGTGTAGGAACACCTTTCAAGTTACTTGCAAGTTGCAACAGTATTTTTTTAAGCAAGATTATATGTTTCTTTTCGTTTTTAGAACTTTAGCGTTGATTGGTTTTAAGCTGTAATGTGGTTACTTTTAGATCTTACACTATATGGGTGAGTGGTTGTTATTTGTTTATAACGGGACTCGATTTCAAGTTCAGAATTAGATAATCAGTTATATTAAATCACGGAGACTTATATATGATTTTAGAGTTATTTCAATAGTCAGTTTCTTAGGGGGTGTTTGGGATGGCTTATTCGAAACTGCCTATCTGCATTGATAAAAAATTAAGCAGTTTATGTTTTAGTGTGTATTTACTGTGGAATGAGCAGATTAACTGATTCATCCTAAACACTAGGGTCATATAACTGAGGTCATATAACTGAAGAGTATCTTTTGTTCTATTGGTTTCTTTCAGGTTGCTAGCAAATGTCGATTCTCATTGAAGGTCTTCCCAATGATATTGCAATAAGATGTCTCGCGTGGGTACCATATTATCTTTTTCCAAAATTGGAATCCGTCTCTCATTCATGGCGGGCCACAGTTCTCAGCACCGAATTCTACAAAGCCCGTCAAGCAGTCAACTCAACCGAATCACTTTTATGTGTATGCGCCTTTGACCCAGAAAACATATGGCAGCTATACGACCCAAACCGCGACATTTGGCTCACTTTCCCCGTACTTCCTTCACTGGTCAGAAATTTAGCCAAATTCGGTGTTGTTTCGGTTTCTGGTAAATTATTCGTTTTAGGCGGTCGTAGTGACGCAGTTGACCCATCGATCGGTGACCAAGACGGAACCTTTGCAACAAACAAGGTCTGGGCTTATGATCCCGTTTTCCGTTACTGGGCACGACGGGCCTCCATGATCGTCCCGAGCGCAATGTTTGCTTGTTGTGTGTGGAATGGGAAAATATTGGTGGCCGGTGGATTTACCACTTGTCGTAAATCGATCTCGAAAGCTGAAATTTACGATCCCGTTACGGACACGTGGGACCCGATTACCGATCTTGACCACACACATAACTCTGCATGTACCGGGTTAGTGATTGATGGTGCGGTCCATGTGGTTCAGGAGGGTTTAACCACAGTTCAAGTGTTGGAAAATTTAAAGGACAAGTGACGGGTTTGTGACCTTTCATGGACCCATGGCCCGATGATGGTTGTTAACGGATCGTTGTATGCGATAAGTCGTTGGTTTATATATAAAAAAGAACGGGATATGTGGAAAGTTATGGGCGCAGTTTTAGACGGTTATATGAGGATCGGGCATTCTATGGTGGGTTTTCGCGATGATATCTATATTATTGGTGGTGTGGGTGCGCCCGAAGGATAGAACTTAGATATTAAGAAGAAGTGGGATGTTGAAGTTTTGCGACTGGAGAATAAGAACGTGTGGCAGAAAGTGGCTTCCATGACTCGGTGTCAAGGATCGATTATCAGGTGTGCCGAGTTGAGGATTTAGTATACTAAAATCTGAAAGACCATGAATATTAGAAAAAATCGTCTAAAAACGAGCTGTATGGTGTCGTTCAAACGTGGTTTTGATGACTTATGTATCATCTCTATTTGGTCGATTAGCTATTTTGTTTTATATGATTTGAATACGATTAACTTGTTATGACCGGTCATGTTCTCTCACAATACGCGAACATGTGAGTTTCTACTTTAATGATGATTGAGCCATTGAGGCTCCGGATTTGGAATAAAGTATTCCTCGTTAGGGGTCTTGATCATGGTATCAAAGCCCTTTAATTGACTGATTATTTCAATTGTTAAAATATATAGTTAGCTTTTAATTTAAAACAGATTACCAAAATGAACATGTTTAATACCCCATTCACCAAAATTAACTCTTTTTAAGATTATTACCAAAATGAACTTACGTGTTTCTTTATGTGTCATAAGCACCCACTGCTCATATTAAACACTCTGTTTTAAGGGTTTGTAAGAATGCGCCTAGAATGCTCCTAAAATGTGTCGGTGTTTGTCTTTTTGCGTGTAAGAATACGCCTAGAATGCTCTTAAAATGCGCCGGTGTTTGTCATTTTGCGTGTATGCGCTTATAATGCACGTATAATGCGCCGGTGTTTGTCATGTTTGTAAGCATGCGCCCAAAATGTGCCGTTCATTTTCATAAATGAAAATTGTGCCATTAATTTTCGTAAAACCGTACTTTAATGAATTTTTCTCTTTAGCTTAAAATATTAAAAGATAATGATGTAGACATTTATTTTGTTACGGAGAGACGAGAGAGCGAATTACACTTATTTGCGAACACTGATGCATAGTAGTGACCATCGCGGTTATTCTTACGCAAAGTATGCAAACTTTATTGTTACGCGGGGAGTATGTGATATCCTCTTGATGTTTTAAAATAAGTGTTCATTTTTGAAAATACACAAAAAAAATAAAAAATTTACTAGTTACACTTTTCATCAATCAAATATTCTTACGCAACGTAAAATATGAACACGTATAACGTCGGCGATGCAAAAATCGCGTTGAATATAATAAAGAGAAATGCATTCACATAATTTTTACAAACAAACTCTCACACAATGATGTGACAAATATAATTAACCAATTATGTTTTACTTTATTTTTTACTTTCTTATTTTCATCACCTATAATTGATTGATGCATCTACGTGTGGATTTTTCTTTGTAAAAATTATGTGGATGTAGCATTACATTTAGATAGAATATACTTTTGGATTTTTTTCTATAATAAACTCATCTTTGACATTTCATGCTTCACACACAATCTATCTGTTACGCCTTGGGCACTATTCGCAGGTACTATTCATCGACACTGTTCATCGGTACTATTCATCAGTAAAAGAAATTTATTGTTCTTTCATTGCACTCATGGATGAAAACACAGTTCGTTTGTGGCTTAAAGATCATCAAGATGCGTCCGAAAAGCTGGTGCGACAACAAGCCGAGGCTTTTCAGCTTCAGTTGGACACATTGCGTACCGAGTTACAGGCAACTCGAGGTCTTCTTCAGAATCGGCAGGGAGGGGCGAGCAGTCACCACAGTCGATGCGTTTGGATGTTTCGAAGTTTTCAGGGGACGATCCAGATAGATGGATCTTTGCCATTACGGAGTACTTTTCATTGCTTAACACACCCGCTGATCAGCATTTGCGGATTATGGAATTTAATTTGGAAGAATCATTTTGGACCATCAAAATATGAAGATCCGCGGGGGGCGTTATCGAAGCTGTTGCAATTGGGTACGGTTGAGGATTATCAACGGGAATTTAAGAAACTCATGAATAGGGTTACGGGTATACCGGACTCCTTGCTCATCTCTTTCTATATCTCGGATGATGACATCAAATAACGTCTATTTATTATAATCATTTATCGAATGTATAATGCTCGTTTTATATTGTTTTATATAAGATTTGATACTTAATCGCTTATTTGTATGAATCTCAATTATTATCGAACATTTGGAAAAGATGGAGAAAATGACGTGTTTTGAAGCATAAACGAAGAGTTTGAGAAATTCGACTGATTCTGACATCAATACACCGTATCTATCTAGAAGAATACGCCGTATTTAAAGACTTTGAAGAACTCAAGACCATTGCTTGACTTTGAAGAATACGCCGTATCCACATCAGCAGATAAGCCGTATATGATACTTTGGTTAACTATCAAGAAAAGCACGTTCCCCAGCAGCGGTGCCAAAAACTTGATGTGTCGTTATGTGAAGATAATTTAAAGTTATCAAGTTTTATTATTTATTTTATGCCGACTATACCTAAAAACAACACTCTAACGGGCAGTGTATCCGGCCAGATGTAGCTTCGTTGGTAAGTAGGGTGTCGATCACTAAGAGCGAGAGCGTTAATTCTTAAGTCTACTAGTATTTAAGTTATCTATGTTAGTTCTAATCTATGTTAAACCTAAGTTAAACCTAAACTAATGATAAAAGGGGGGTTTCAGTCTGAGAGACTAGCACAGTTTGGGTTATCTAACCTAGGGTTTTGATGGCAAGTAAAGTAATATAAACACACACAAGAAGATAAACAAACGATAGAGGAGCAATCAAACACTAATGTAAGGAAAACATATCAACCATGAATAATCTGATAAAACGCAGGTTTGTTTATTTAGTGCAATGAGTGTTTATCTCGAGGCAGCATATCATTCTTAGATTTAGGCAGTACTTCTTCCTAAAACCTAGACACGCTAATTCTGTCATAATTAAACGCATCCGCATAAAGCATCCTTTTCGTTGATTATAATATATCTTAGGAGATTGATAATGGTGATCTTATTAAACCCTAGCTCATGGAGACTTTACTAACTTACTTGCAGATATGGAGAGCTATCCCGGACTCTTAGCATACGCCCACACAACACCGAAGTTGCAGCGCATAAAATATGTAAGACTAGACCCAGTTGAATGATAGGTCGCATACTTAAGCATGTAAACGAGTATAAATTGATAAACATAATCAACAACCAACGATAAATTTAGCAAATCGATATAAACAAACCAAACATTAAACCTTCATAAACATGGCTGATACCTAAAGGTATCAGCCGATAGTCATTGTAAAAATACACACGGTTTCATATATGAACGATTAAAGAAAAGAAACATTAACCGAACGTGTATTTGGCTGTGCGAAGATTACAAGAGTATTCCTATGATTTTGAGGCTCTTTTCTGACCTTTTGTGCTCTTCTATTCGTCTGATAGTCGACTTGGTGGTTTAGGGCTTTACTTGCATACCTAAGACTGAGTTTAGGGTCTTGTATTTATAGAGTCTGGAAAAGGGTCAATACACCGTATCGGGCAATGTAGGATACGGCGTATTGGGGATTTCTTGGAGTAAGGACCACGGTTGATATCTTTTAGAATCTTTTAGTGTTTGACCTTTGATACGGCATATTAAGTCTTCAGGATACGGCGTATTGGGTCTTCAATCCATCGCGGTTATCTGTGAAGTGTAGGCACGGATACGCTGTATCTTCTTGATGGATACGGCGTATTGAGGTAAAACCAGTTGGTTTTTCTTCGTTGACCATAGTATTATATACGGCGTATCGTTGGTGTGGATACGACGTTCAAAGTCAGGCAATGGTCTTTTAATTCGTCAAAGTCTTGGATACGTCGTATAGGTCTAGAATAATACGGTGTATTTGCTGTCAGATCAGTAGACTTTCTCGAACTCTTCATTTAACCTCCAGAATGTGTGCCTTTTTGCTAATCTTTACAAAGTACTCCATAATTACTGCAAATAACAACTTTAAGCAATTAAGTACCAACTCATGCAATAATTATACAAAGTGGATAAGAATCATGGGATAAATGATGTTATAAAAGTGACGTTATTTGATGTCAGCAAATATCTCCCCATTTAAATCCTACTTGTCCTCAAGTAGCCTTTAGAAATTTATGAAAATGTATCCCTAACGATTTTTCCGTTAAGCATTTATTCGATCAATTATTAGTACACAAACAAACACCTCACGAAATATGAAGATGAAAACACTCAAATCACTCGACTAATCTATGTGGTAACATGTAACTAATTCGCTCAATTGCTCGATCATGACGAGTATTCTATCATAGGCTTGGAAAGGATACACATCTCCACCACTAAAGCTAAGGAGTAACAAGTTTATAAAGGTAAATTGGGTTTAAAATGCTTAAAGGGTTTGATCACTCTTTCCAATCTCTACCGATACCATTATTCCAGAAAAGGCGACAAAATCACACATACACGCCCATAATGATGGATAGACACATATGACTGCATTCGAACCTTAACTCGAATAAGCTAAAGAATATGACTAGTAGTCTTTATCAAAAGTCGTAAACCAGCAGGGGTGACAAACCACATATACACATCCATAACGATGGAATAGACATACATGATTGCATTTGATTCCCTCACTCGATTAAAATCAAGGGTTAGGACGAAAAGTGATATAGGGTATGGATCTTCTAATCTTCCACCAAAAAATAATAAACTAACAAGGCGGACAAAATCACACATACATGGCCGTAACGACAGAATAGACACATGTGATTGCTCGCATCCTCATTCGAAAAAAACCTAAGGGTTAGTGATTAGGAAAGGGAAATAATTGTTGTTAAATAAAAATTTACAAAACAAATAGATTAAGTCCAAACGAATAAGGTACAAGTTGCTAGATACTTTCCCGATCGTTACCATGATAAAGACTCAGAAATATTTACACGAACGTCTTGATCATAGATCAACAAAAACAACCTAAGTTGGCGTTCCCGTAACGGTCAACTTCCCAATCATCCATACTTATACATACTTTTATAAAATCAAGTGGCGATATCTACCACTTTATACAAAACTCTACATAGTTGATTTATAACACGTATCAACGAATAATCGATCCTTTATATAATACCATCGGTTTAAGTTTTAACGAACCGACTATCGTCAGAATTACCTCCTAATTTTTTGCAACGATTTTCTAATTTTTTGATTTTTTTAAAAAATACACTACGAATCTCGGTGTAATTTCACCATCTTCACGATCATAATAGCTCTGGAGAATTGCTTCCATAATTCTTTGTTCTTCGTACTCGGATATACCAATAATTGTGATGGTAGTAAAAATACATGAGTTTGACTACTTTTTACATTCCTATTTGCAATGTGCAATTTTCCCAACCATACCAGAGATAGAAAATGACACAAGACACATAAAATACATACTTTACAAAAAAGCAACTAGCAACTGATAAATAGACTTAATCTAACAGGGTAGGCTAAGGTGTAAAGGTGTAACGAAACAAATAGTTTGTGTTATCCTAAAGGATTGGCTCTACTGGTTTTTCTAGGGGTATCTTACTTTTAAAATGAGAGTAAACAAAGAGTTTATACTGGGGTTTACTAACTAGTGTAGTTAGTTAATAATACAACATATATAGGCTTTTGGGGTGTAATCCTAGAAATTTACCAATTTAAACAAGTTACTCTATCTAAATCCATAGTACTCATTATTGCGGTCTCGAGTAGATATACCAAGCCAAGTTCTAAAGTCTACAACATCACCAACACACTCATATTTTTGTGGAATATTGGTAAATATTTAGAAATGGATAAGGCTGAATCCTTACAATATCTAATAAGGGTTATGTGTGCATGTTATGTAACTAGTGATTTCACAAATGTATGCTTTATTTTTTTTAATTTAAGCATATTAATGTGAAAAATAGGACAAGTAACGTTCTAATTCCCATCCCCCCACTTAAATTATACAACGTCCTCGTTGTATAAAAATAACATTAAAAACAAGAAATAAAAGAATTAGAACGAGAAACTCCCCTGATATTTGCTCGGTATGATTCTCCAAGTTGAGTTTTTGAGCAAGAATGTGTGTTGTAAATGCGTTTGGATTTCAGCATGACTACAACACACATTAGATTCCAGAAAATACTCCACCAACATCGTCTTCAGAAGGTTCTTGTATACAATATAGGAAAACAAGTGCAATTCTATCTCCAGATAATCGTTTGGTTAGAAAACAAAATAAAAACCTAAAACTGTAAAGGAAGTCGATACTCCGTATCCGTACCCTAGGATACACCATATTGATACTTGTAGAAAACAATCCTAAGTTCGGGTCAGTTGTCTAATACGCTGTATTCATTTAATGAATACGCCGTATAGACTGAACTGACAATAAAGATTTAAAAATGCAGAAAAGTAAAGACTGGATAACGTCCAGATAGTCGATACGCCGTATCCATGAGGTTTGGATACGCCCTATAGATAGTCCGGGAAGACAGATGTGACAACCATGATTTGAGCAGGTTAGTTTAAACCTTTAGAAATGGCTAAGAGTTCATTTTTATGTATGTAAGTGTTGTGCTATGTGAATTTATGTGGGCTAAGTGAGTTAATTATGTGCTTGATATCATTTTGAGGTGTATGGGCATCTCATTTTGAGTGTGTTTGAGTTTGGT
>BQNB010049352.1:0-38897 GCA_026074375.1 Tanacetum coccineum
CCCTCAAAGGCTTAGATCTTGCTTGCAACTTGTTTATACACTCTATTTGAGTGTGTTTAAGTGCATGATTTCCCTTAGGAAATCTGCACTCTTGTTATTGCACTTGTGCAAAGTGCACCAGTACTAACTTAAAGTTAGTACTGTCACTTTTAGACTAGTTCTTAGTTATAGCTTAATATAGATTAGGTCTTAAATTTCACTTTCTAGCTTATTAGCATTACTTATTTTTGCTGTCAAAAGTCTTTCAAAAAGATAAAAAGCCAAAAATAGTACTTAGGAATTTTAGGATTTTAATTTGAAAATTTAGCTTATGATTCTCGATTTCACAACTTAAATGGATAGATTATAAGGAGTTTAATAAGTCCTTAAAGTTTTAGAGTCTAGTTTAGCTTTTTAAGGTTTTTAGCTTAATTGGATTTTTCACCTTTAAGTGTCCTTGCTAAGTTTAGCATTTTCTTTATCATTTTCAGTTGCTTTAAGGTGTTTCCAGCTTTTATTTATTTTCATTTTTAGATTAAGCACATCATAAGCTTTTTATAACACTTTTCCTTTTTAGATTTGAGCTTAAAATGAGCTTGTTACAAGCTTCTAAGTAAGAATAAGCCCAAAACCCTTCTTACTATAACAGCTTTTAGATAAGCTATTTTTGAGCTTATTACTTAGTTTTAGATTAAGTCCCGTTTGTTAAAGTAGCTTATTTTAGTCTCCTTATTAAGTCCTAGTATTTAGTTTCTCAAAAAAGTAAAAAAAAAAAGATGCAAAAAGGGGTTGCCCACACTCAAACCCACGACCTCTCAGTTATAAGCCCAACGTGTTAACCAATTGCTTCAATAGTTCATCCAGTGTTACTTCCCCACATTTAATACTTGTACACGTCTTCATTTTCCTTTTTATAAATAAGCTATAGCCTAATAAGCTCGTTTGAGGGCTTATTCGTTTAGAATTTTGGTCTTACTTATTTTTCTTGTGTTCCTGCTAGTATTTAGGATTTACCCTGAATTTTATAGATTTTTCCAGCTTTTATTTTATTTTTAATCAATTTTCGAAAGTAAAAATCTTATAAAATCAATAAAAAATAGAAAAAGTTTCAGAAAAATACAAAAAAGTAGTTTTAGTTTTATAAAAAATAGCTTTAGGTTTACATCCAGTAAAATCATTTTTACACTTTTTAGATCTTAAATTTTATTTTTGAGCTTTTATTTTAAATTTTAAAAATATAATTTTAATAATAAAAATAGTTAAAAATAGTTTTCTTTGCTTTTATAATATTTTAGACTTTTCTAAGCTTAAAAAACATTTTTCTAAATTTTTAGTACTTAATTTGCTATTTTCTAGGATTTAATTAGATTAAAATAGTTTTTAATTCATATTAAATTTAAAAATAATCAAAAAAATGTTTTTCTTTTTCCTAAAATTTTCTTTTGTCCTAACTTAGGTTTAGAATTTTAGTTTACATTTTTAGGGGTTAAATTTAGTTTACTTGCTTAATTGTCACATTTTATTTGTTTACCGTATTAGTTTAATTGTTTATTGTCCATTTTAATTGTTGCTTTAGATTATCAAAATCATACATTTGCCTATTCAAATCATAATCCAAACTTAAACAAGGTTTCAATTTCACTAGTCGTTGGGGAAACGACCCGGGTGATCATATTTGCCCGGTTTAATATACGTATTATATATTATATTATATATATATATTTGAGAGTGAATTTTATCAAGGGTAACTTGGTAATTTTCTTAATTTCTCTTAAGTTTATATTATATTGTGATATATTTTAGGTATATAAAACTACTATCATCACCCAAAGTCACCACCCAAATATATCCCATCCGTTTATGTTTCTGTTAATGTTATCTTACATCTACACCCCACAACCCTTTAAAAGACCTCTTGGATAGTAATGAATAATGCTTGCGCCTAGCGGTGGAGGTTTGATCATTTACCAAGCCTATGGTAATTTATATGCTATGACATGAAATGAGTGCTAATTTTCTGTTTCCCCTTTATGTTATAACTTTTATACACCCGAAAGAAAGAGAGAATCTCAAACACTTATGTGAGGTGCTAGTATATACTTTCTGTGCTTTTAATTACAAGGTCTAGAAGGTTGATTTGTAAGATACTTTTAAAGAGTAGTTTAAATGACCCACATATTGCTATTGTCTATGTAGAAAAACCCATTTTTTTAGGACAAGCAAATCCCAAGTGTAGGGGTATTTGATGAGGTGTCATTTTATGCACTATTTCGGGGTCATTTAACCTCCTAAATCATGCAAAGATGCCCAGATTACGTGCTTAATCATTTGTTTTTCAGGGTTTTAGCACTTGGATGGCTTTTAGAGGAAATACACGTGACTTGGGCTCATTTGGAGAAGAAGCGGATAAGATTACGGACCCACACCAAATCTCATGATGAATTTTGCAAACAGTGGCCGATGACGGCGTCACAAGCATAAAGCGACGCTGTCGTGTCTAGTGACGGTGTTAGGATTAGGGCGACGGCGTCAGGACCTGGCCGACTTAAAGTGGATCTAGAATCATCTACGTGGCGACAGCGTCAAGATTGCAAAGCGACGCCGTCGCGTCGACAACTCTATAAATATAAATCCGTTTTTAGGGTTTTAGTGTGTAACTTTGGTATAATTTTGTATAACCCTAGGGAGACGAACCCTAGTCGTTTTAGGAACTTTATAGGTCATTTTTAGGGCCTCAAAACCTTATCGTACTACCTTGAATCCATGTTTTAATCAAGTAAGGTATTTATCTTTAATCATTCAATATGTCTATGTGTTGTTTAATTAATTTATCTTCTTGCTTTCTTTATAACATACGAGGCTAGACCCTCCTTTGTATTTATCTATGATTGCATGAAACATAGGTTGTAGATCCTTTTGATGTTTCTTCTTGTTGATGTATGTGCGCATTAAGCTTTAGAAAACCAGCTTTTGTTTGTATCGTTGTTGATACGTCTAGGGAAACGCGAGTAGTGTAGAAAGGATACCATATGTAACAGTCTTTATACTACCTTACCCACTATATGGTTGATCCCTTTTAAGTAATTTCACATGCATTTAATATACTCTTAGGGGCCTTTTAATAGTCTTCATACTACCTTACTTGTGCGTTGCCTTAACGGAATATTAAATAGACGGCGGATTCGTGTAATCCGTTCATGACCTAGGAAATACTTACACAGATCATCCCAAGTGTGACAAAGCAACGAATATAGGAGAAGCAATCTGAGGAGTAGTGCATGATTAGGTAAATACACTTGCTTATCATAAAGTTATCACAAGTAGATTAGATATTAATTAGTTTAGTTATTAGTTAAACAAACCAACCTCTCAAACCATAGATTTACCTGCTTTCATAAAATATAAAAATAATCTTCCCTCAACCTCTAGAATTCTGTTAGGCCGTGATCAAGCCTTCCCAACCTATTCCCCTATAGAACGATAACAACCCCCCGAGTCTTGCCTATACTACACTGCAACGATTAGGTACACTACCTAGGGGATTGTAAAACTTCTTTTAGATGTCCCTTACGACCTCCGCACCAGTTTATAACTTCGTCTTATTTTCAATCAAACGTATTTTGCAACAAAATAAGTATAGGGGAATATATCCGGTTTTTTAAGCACTAAATTCAAATATTTAAAATAAATAGTTTAGATTCATTCGCGTCAGTTTCGAGTCATATGATTGTAACGATTAATTCTAGGTTTTTATGCAGTGCTTTCTTCAGATTTAACTAATAAAATTGCGTGCAGGAAATTTCTCATTAAAAAGAAGAAGAAATTTTTACAGACCCTGTAGACGGCGTCGGGATTAACACCCGACGGCGTCGCGTCTCTAGCAACGTAATTTTTTTTTTCAAGTATTTCTGAAAAATAAAACGTGCAATATTTAAAATTTGTAATTCTTTTGTAAACATGCATAAACCTATAATTACATCATTACTCTCATCCTATCATTACTGTTTTTATAGAGTCGAAACCCTAAACTCTCATTGTATTTATATCTATCCCGTCGATTTTATGCTTGGTGTACTTGTCTTTGTTTTTTATTACAAGTTATATTTGACAAGGAAAAGCTTGGAAGTTCTTAGGAAGTTCATTTGGACAATTCTTGGAGGATGATTTAACCAGTTATCGCATGTTTCTTCTCCATTATTGAGCAAACCAAGGGAGTGCTAGTTTCTTTTCCTTGTTTTCTTAGCCATTTATTCGTTTTTATGGGTACTTCTATAGAACATTGGAGACAATGTTCAACTTAAGTGTAGGAGGAAATAAACCTTAGAAACTATTCTTTCATTGGCCATTTGTTTGTTCCTTAAAATGATGGGTAATATATCGAAACATAGCATAAAAAGGTAATTTTGACCCAAATTTAATTTTTTTATGACATATACTGACGAAAACTAAGTATTAATAGCGTCTCATGGATAGGAATGTGTATGACTAGCACAAAAACCCTTAAAATTCCACCCAAAAAATGTGAGGTTCGCCTTTAGATCTTTAGGAATTCTGGTATCCATTATTGATACCCAAGATAATTTGTACCTTTATCTTTCTTGAGTTAAGGTTGGAATGCAGTCATATGTGTCTATTCCATCATTACGTATGTGTACGTATGATCTTTGTCGCCTTTTCTAGAGCATTGATATCGGTATTAAATTATATGAGTGTACCGGTAGTATATTAAATTCTAGAATTTGTTTTTGTGATGCATCCCGAGATTGCATAGTAAGTATTAGGATTTGCTAGAAAAGAGGCACTAGGATTAACCTATGTTTTAAACCTGTAATTGTTATTATGGTCACATCGACTATATAACTATCCCACACCCTTGCCATGCACTTATTTTTAGTGCAGAATACCCCTAGAACAACCCTTCGAGCCTATCCTTTTTCTCGGTTCTCATAATTTTCTAGTTAAGTCGGACTGTTAATCAAGAGCATTGTCACCCATAAACCAATTGTTACACCCAAATCGCCTTAGCATACCTTGTATGTACTCACCTTTAGTACATTATTGTTTTAACCCAAGTTAATTATTTGAGTACACGGTTGATAAGTCTTTATCCTTGTAAATACTGTTTTGGGACGATTGGGATTCATGGTAGTATTCATCTTATGAAGAATTGGGGAAGAAGTAATTTATTACCCCCAATAGAGCTCAATAAGCTCCATGCTATTTTGATCAACCTCAAATCGGGTCATTAGTTATATTGTAAATTATCGAGTATGTAAAAGTTCAAGTGTAGGGGTGTATCTATAAACTCCCATGATGTATTATATGTTTAAGCAATGGCAGGTCAAAAGTGTATGAAAAAAATGTATATAAAAAAAAGAGTAAAAAAAATATACGGGCTGCCATTTGCATATATTTATGTTTATATTAGAGTTAAGAAAAGAAAAAGAAAGAGATTGGTGTAGAGTTTGTATATCTTGTCCGAGTCTTTGGCTTAGCAACCAAACCAACGTGTATTCTTATAAATAATTAGCTAACCCTTCCACTCCAAATTCACCTAAATGTATCCCATCCGTTTCCGTTTCCATTAATATTATCTTACACATACACCTCACAACCCTTTAAAAGACCTCTTGGATAGTAATGAATAAAGCTTGCACCTAGCGGTGGAGGTTTTATCCTTTACCAAGCCTATGGTCATTTATATGTTATGACAGGTAATGAGTGTTGATTTATAGTTTCCCCATTATGTTATAATTTATTATACACCCGAGTGAAAGAGAGAATCCCAAACACTTATATGAGATGCTAGTATATACTTTTCGTGCTTTTAATTACGAGGTCTAGAAGGTTGTATTGTAAAATGCTTTTAAAGAGTAGGTTAAATGACCCTAATATTGCTATTATCTAGGTAGAAAAGCCCATTTGCTTGAGGACAAGCAAATCCCAAGTGTAGGGGTATTTGATGAGGTGTCATTTTATACACTATCATTTAACCCCCTAAATCATGCAAATATGCCCAGATTACGTGCTTAATTGTTTGTTTTCAGGTTTTTAGCACTTGGGATGGATTTTGGAGGAAATACACGTGACTTGGGCTCATTTAGAGAAGAAACAGACAAGATTACAGACATACACCAAATTTATTGAAGATTTATGCATACAGTGGCTGGAGACGGCGTTGCAAGTATAAAGCGACACCATCGTGATCTATATAGTGACGGCGTTAGGAATTTCATGATGGCGTCAGGACGTGGCCGACTTAAAGAGGATCTAGAATCATCTACGTGGCGACGACGTCAGGATTTCTAAGCGACGTTGTCGCATCGATATCTCTATAAATATAAATCTATTTTTTGGTTTTAAGTGTGTAACTTTGTATAAACCTAGGGAGACGAACCCTAGTCATTCTAGCAGCTTTATAGGTCGTTTTTAGGGACTCAAAACCCTATTGTACTACCTTGAATCCATATTTTAATCATGTAAGGTTATTTATCATTCAATATGTCTATATGTTGTTTGATTAATTTATCTTCTTGCTTTTTTTATAACATGTGAGGCTAAACCCTCCTTTGTATTTATCTATGATTGCATGAAACTTAGGTTGTAGATCTTTTTGATGTTGCTTCTTGTTGATGAATGTGCGTGTTAGGCTTTAGAAAACCAGCTTTTGTCTGTATCGCTGTTGATATGTCTAGGGAAACGCGAGTAGTGTAGAAAAGTTACCATCGGTAACAGTCTTCATACTACCATACGTCTAATATGGTTGATCTGTCTTAAGTTATTTCATATGCATTTAATATACTTTTAGGGGCCTTGTAATAGTCTTCATACTACCTTACTTGTGTGTTGCCCTAACGGAATATTAAATAGACGGTGGGTTCGTGTAATCCGTTCATGACCTAGGAAATACTTACACAGATCATCACAAGTGTGACAATGCAACGTATCTAGGAGAAGCAATCTAAGGAGTAGTGCATGATCAGGTAAATACATTTGTTTATCATTAAGTTATCACCAGTAGTTTAGATATTAATTAGTTTAGTTATTAGTTAAACAAACCAACCTCTCAACCATAGATTTACCTGCTTTCATAAAATATAAAAACACAAAAAAGAATCTTCTCTCAACCCCTAGAATTCTGTTAGACCGTGATCTGGCCTTCCTAACTTATTCCCCTAGAGAACGATAACAACCCCCTAGTCTTTCCTATACTACACTGCAACGACTAGGTACACTGCCTAGGGGATTATAAAACTTCATGTGAATTCTTCGCAACCCTCACATCAATAAGCTCACAAGCTAAAATAGTGGCTTAATGGATTTATTATAGGTTGTTTGGAAGTGAAAAAAGATAGTTTATTAGCTTTCTATGATATTTTACACTTCAATAGACCAAAGCATCACTAAAATTTAAATGTACCACTCATGATAAGTTGTGAGTTTATAATGTACTTTAAGGTAAGTTCTTTAACTATGTGGAAGAATGAAGAGGTCAGATTAGTCGGGTAATGGGTCAAAGAAGCTAAATGCCATGACAGTTTGAAATGGTTTGAGTGTTCGTATCAACTCTTTTCTACCTTTGTTTAGAATCTAACGAATAATAATATACTATATTGTGATAATGATGCAACATTCTTGATAAATCCGTTTAGGAGGTTGTGAACACTTGAATATACTTTGGCCAACAATCAATTTGCTCAGCCACTTTTCTGTGTAGTTAATTATGTGTAGTTGTAAACTATTATAGGAATATGTGGTAATGCTTTAGTTAGTTTTTTATGCAGAAACGGGTTGGGCATAGACCAGAAGACCCTAAATAATGACATCAAGATGCTACAGTGACTTTGATACAAACTTCAACAACGCGCTTAGGAGCATATCAAAACACCCCTTATGGCTGATTTGAGTATTTCTTTAAGATCATATCCAAACACCCTTAAGACGTAACCTATATATGGTTTAGGATTTTGTACAAAATAGGAATGTCTAATGCACTCTAAGTACAGTTGGCTTCGACCATTTTTGTAGTGTATTGTGGATCACCAATAAGGATCACTAAGATTCTTGATATTGGTAGATCTATTAGTTGAACGTTCTTATGTGCACTGTGTTGTCTAGGATTATAAATTGATTGCTTTTGTTTTATGTATTCTGGAAGAGTACTTTAGATATATGGCTTAACAGTCTCAGTTACTTTTATGTTTGGTGTTTGAGTCGAAACGCATAACGGAAATTGCAGCCTAGCATGATAAATATTGTGAAGTTTCTGAATGTTATTAGATTTTATTAGGTGGGCATACTTATGTCATTATATGTCATGTGATCTTTGAGGTTTTGATTTTTTTTTCTTTTGCTTCTTGAGTTCTTAAATAGTACTTTACATATTGGGATAAATGACTTTGTGGGTGTTTGGAAATAGTAGCTTATCAGCTTATTGTGCTACCAAAAACACAATAAAATGCCTTGAGCCAAAGAGAAGGAATGGCTCATCATTGATTTACTATTTTTCTCAACAAAAAATTGCAAAGTTTCTTGAGTTTGGAAGGTTTTATTAGTCAAACTTACTTATATCTTCTCTATGTTGTGTACTTTATATACAAAGCCAATTACCCAGAGGCTTGATGGACCGGAATGAATGTACATTGTGTGTTGCTATGTCTTATTCATGTAGTACAACAAAAAGAAATCCTTTTCTAAAGCTATTAAATGGATCGTTAGATAGGCAAAAACTGAAGATGATATAATAGAAGATGATGAAGACTCTGTATCAGTATTGTTGATGGATTGTTGTTAGTTCCCATTTAATGAATTGTTTTTGGTTGTTTGGGAAATTTGGAGGATATAGGAATTCAATATTGGAGTAATTTTTTAGAGTTAATTACCCAAATGAGCTAAAAAAATCCAAATTTTAAAAAACGCTACTTTTTATTTTAGCGCGACTTGCGCGATTTCGCGACTCCATATAAATGTTACCACGTGTCCTAATTTTTCCCGACTTTTTATGTTTGTGGCACGACTTCAGTGTTTTTTACTCGAAAAAATTAAAAAATCGTGTAAAAGCAAAAAGTCGCGCATTTTCGTAGCATATTTTTTGAATTTTCCCCTAAATGGCCTATTAGATGGAAAAAAAATCTTAGCCTATTTAAGTCATTAGCCCAATTTTTTAACTTGAATAAAAACTAGTCAAAGCTTCAAAGTGCTACAAGAAACCCACTCAAAAGTTAATAAAGGACCTCCTATAGCAACACCTCTACTTCTATATATACATCCTTATATATTATACAAAATATTACACACTCTGCTTGATTAGACTCCTCCCAACTTTTTCTTATTTGGCATGACCCATGATTTTTTTCATACTCATCGACGTTTATCTATACTACATATAAAGCATTTTGCCCCAAAACACAACACCACCGTCTGCTGCCACCCCACCACCGCCGGCTGCCACCACCACTGGACCTGTTGTCGCCGTTTTAGGTTAGTCAGAATATGTGTGTTTTATATTTAAAGTTTGTTAATATTTATTATAAAGTTTATTTTGTAAACTTTATTATTTTTGAGTTTTGTTTATATATCTATGTTTCTTTTAAGTTTTAAAGGTTTTATTCTTTATAAATTTTTATATCTGTTTATGTTATAACATTTTTTACAAGTGCCGTCGGAATCTTTGCTCGCCGGAATCTTTGATCGTCGGAATCTTTGCTCGCCAGAATTATTGGCTCACCGAAATCTTTGGACACAGTCTTGCCGGCATTTATGTTGAACCCGCTGCATTGCCGGAATCCTCTATGGTTCTCTTAAAAAATTTGTTATTAAATTTTTTGTATAATTTTCCTGGAAAATTTTATTTGTGTAAATTATGTTGAATAAAGTGTTTGTTTCTTATAAGTTTTAATATGAATTTTGTTACCTAAATGTGTGATACATTTTGTTATAAATTGTTTCTATAATGTTAATTTTCTTAATAATGTTGTAGTTGGTTGGCATTTAAATTATGTCTATATTTTGTTAGAAGTGTTGTCATTTTATTGTATAAATATTAAAAATTGTGTTTATCTACTCGAATATTTATTGTATTGTGTCATAGTTAACTTGAGAATCTTGAATCATCAACTTTGAATTTTGGTATGATATGAATTTGAATTATTTGAAATATTAAATGAGTGAAAAACTTAATTTATCTTAAGAAACTATTTAATCAATAAAATACATAGCTGGACGATTGAAATATATGATAGTAAGTTGAATTTTATTCATTGAAATGGTAATAAAATGTGACAAATTTATATTTATTATGTATCTATTTTTTATTTTTTTTTTGGTATATTTGGTATGATCATTAAATAGTAAAAATGCATTTATTATGATTGAAACATATATTATTTTGAAAGTCTTACTTTACTAACAATTTATTTTGATTGAAACATGCAAAAGGTAACTTAATAATGTTATTATAATTCCTCGAGATTTTAATTACACATCGATTACTGTTTCATGTTACATGCGTTTGCAATTATATTTTAATATTTTCACGTTCTATTTTAAATGTTACACAAAAACAGTTACCATAATAACGTATATCGTTAATTATCTGCCGCTAAGAATTTCCGCAGCTATGCGCGGGTATTCGTCTAGTTTTATATCAAAGATAAGGCATAAAATATGCAAAGTTTAGCTTAGGTGAAATGTTTTATTTTGAAATTAAATATCTTCTAAAAGCAAATGTGTCTCACATACTACTTTAATCCAAAAATTCACCTAAAATTTCATATCAAGATACCCACGTAGAAATTTGCCATTTATCCCTTCGTGTATCACAAATTCACAGTGCACACAAAGTACCCAATTGTTTCCAACTGTTTCCAACTGTTTATATGCACATAAAATAAAATGAATTTACATATGCACATTAGATTGTTGAACCTCACCATAAAATAAAATAGCAAAAATTTAATCAAGTGGAAATTATGTACTTTTTAATATAAAATAATAATAAAGAGTGTTTGTATAGGACGTAGGTAGTGTGGGTATAGAATCACCCAAAAGAAAATGAGATCGGTTGTCGTCGCTCTTGTGGTGCATTTATAACCAAAAACAAAGCACCAACTTGATCCTTAAGAAAAACAAGCAAGATTACCCGTGCGTTGCTGCGGGACGTTAATTTTTCGCGCGTTGTTGCGGAACACTAATTTATTTATTTTTTCTATTTTGTGTGAGTTTATTTGTTTTGTCTCTATATATATGGGCTTATGTTAGTGCAGCGTATAGGTTATATGAAGATATCATTTTCGTATTCCTAGTACAGTACATTTTGCAATTGTTGCCACTACCCACAAATTTACCAACAAACGAATAATTTTATTAAAGCTCAAAGAAAGTCACGGCTTTAAAATTCAGAAGACAATGCAAAATGCATTCACAACAACAATTGCTTTAATTTGTAACCCAAAAAGTGCAGCAGTATATAACTAAAACGTTACCAGCCATTGCGCCAGGGATAAAGGTAAATTACATCAGCCACGATCCCATCCATTAACTTGAAGTGCATCAGTAGCCGCATTTTGTATCACCACACACGATTTTATATCCTGCCAAAGGTCACAAAAAAAAGACAGCAAAAAATTTATGAATATGAATAAACTATAAACACCCATTTAAAGTATCCAGTAACAAAGTTGAACATAAACTTATACCTTCACTTTGAAGTCGCGTTGAGCAATAATAGTTTTGTGGTAAACAGTCGGCACACATATCAGTGGTTATTTCGGTGTTATAAAACAAACACACATGAATACCAACAACCGATCTACAGCTTATACAATCTCTCTTAAAACAACCCGTCTACAGCTTATGTAATTTTTCTTAAAGCCTGATGCGATATGAAAAAGGCGCAATGCAATTTCCTAAAGTATACGGCCTGATGAGGTCATCTCTCTTAAGGAAATGGCAATGCAATCGAGAAATGAGGCTCAGATATTAAATAAAGAATCAATACCAGATACACGCTATGGCTGCAACCACAGGTCTGGTTGCCCCGCCAAGGTACGGGCATTGAAAAAATGTAAATGCGTAAAAGTATCATCATTGCTTGTTGAAGAAAAATCAAAGAATCTGGATACATTCACCAAGGCTGCAAACCTAATGGTTTACCCCGCCAATGAGCAAACAACGACACTACCCAAGTGTCTCGCAAGGAGCTGCATCTACATTCATAGTGCATTTAAACTGATGCCAAATGACATTAATAAACTAATGCTAAATTATGTATAGACTAAAAGTATGTATGTCCCCTTTGTTTGCTCCTGTAGCGTAACCGTAGTTTTTTACCAGTCCCTAAAAAGCTTTTGTAACATACTAAATAATCAAGAATAATCGGCCGTATCAGGTTCCTTCATAAGATATGTTTATGCAGGCCCTAAGTAATATATTTCAGCAATGTAAAAGAAATCCTAAGAAGAGAATATTCAAGGACTGATAGGGGGTGTTTGGGATTGGTAGACAACATAATCATATCCTAACAATATTATAATCTTGTTACATATTAGATAATCACTTTCAAACGCACATCCAAACATGCCCTTAAATTTCACGAAACTTACCAGGATAATCGGTGGATAACTGATGTCTTTAAGGTTTATGACCTTTTTTAAATGCAAAGGGAATGATAGTAGATGATGAATACCTAATTTGACAGAAAGATAGGAACATGTGGCTGCACTAACACTCAGTGCAAAAGCATATGTCATTTTGGTTGCCTGCAAAAAAGAATAAAGCATCATTAACTATAACAATTATGTATCTGACTTGTAAAATAAGTATTATAAAAAAAGGTTTTGTATGTAATAGTATATTTTATTGTCTAATAGAAATGGTTCTTTACCTTACCTACAACTCTATAGATCGTGAATCCCCAGCCGCAACCATCATCTCACTTTCCTGTGTACGCATCTTTCGAATATGTTATAGCAGGATATTAATCCTCAACAGCTCTTTAGACTCGGCTGATGCAGAGTCTAGATGACTAATAAAGATATGATGATAAAAGCATAAATAGTTAAGAGCATTAATCAGATGAAACACTTTTATCTAAATTTTTTTAAATTTCATTTTACCTGATTCTTGAGATTGTACATGTTTGATACATACATTCCTATTCATAAGCATAGTAGAAAGTATTTATACCTTATTGAATACCATAGATAATCGCTTTGCTCACTTGTCATATTAATATGTTGCAATGATCCGTCTGCTGCAATGATCCGTTTCTGTTAAACGCATCGTTACATGATATTCCTACTCGTGCATGAATGTAACTCCAATTTTATGAATTGCGTTTGAATCACAAAATTTTTCTCCAACACTTGTAGGTACAAATATTAGACATCTTTGAGTTGTTTTTTGTTGCAAAAATAAGGCTCAGATATATAAAACAGTTCCACTACCAAACACACATGGCTGCAATCAAGCTTTCGGTGTGACTGCCAAGCCAAGATACGGGCGTGGGTAAACCGTGCATAGTAAGCAGAGAATTATTATCATCGCCTATAGAAAGAAACTTTTTTCGATCTCTAAACGTAAGGCTCAGGTCTGCAGATATATAAGTAAAGCCAAACACCATTCTTGGGTGCAACTATAACCCAGATCAAGTTACGTCACCAAGATGCCGACAGTCTTGGTTGCAGCAATAATCTAAGTCAAGTTACCCCGCCAAAATGACGGCGCTGGTGTATTATTGCCGCGAAACACATGAAGGCAGACATTATAAATATACTCATTTACAATCAAGAATGACGTCGTATTACTAAGGGCCATTCCCTGATGGGCTAACTGTGACCGGCCGAGTCTCTCAGCTTGCTTGGGTCAAAAATGGTGTTATAATAGTTTGTCTGTATCCTCCATTTCCACTCTTCTGGGTTCATTATTCATAAATCATAGCAGAAAATATTTATACGTTATTGAATACTATAAATAATCGCTTTGATCATTTGTCATATTAATCTGTTGCAATGATTTGTTTTTGTTAAACGCATTGTTACCTGATATCTGTACGCGTTCACGAATGTAACTCCAATTTTATGAAATCACCTTTGATTCACTTAAGGATCAGGTCTGCAAATATATAAGTAAAACCAAACACCATTCTTGGCTGCAACTGTAACCCGGATCAAGCTACCTCGCCAAGATACCGACAGTCTTGGCTGCAACAATAATCCGAGTCAAGTTACCCCGCTAAAATGACAGCGCTGGTGTATTATTGCCACAAAACACATGAAGGCAGACATTAATCATCATTGCCTTACAACCAAATGAGATAAGGGTTTTACACCTCTATCCAACTTTAATTTTGAAAAGCCAGAAACATACCAAAAGAATAAACAATTGAAACACTTATGACAACCTAATTGAAATAAAGAATTATAACCCAAAATATCAACATATCTTTTTTTTTCAAAGAGATCTACATACCTTTTTGATACACAAATCTCCCATCAATCTTCGGGCACCAAAAACAATCAAAAGTCAAAAAGCCTAACTTTTAACCGTTGGTAAACATCAAGAGAAGCCCTTAGAACTAAACCATAATACCAATTGTTGGTATTGTAATATACTGAATTTTGTAGAAAAACCCATAGGAAAAACCTCAAATCACACAGCGTGTATGTGTGAGTGTCTGGAAGAGTCGAGAGAGATAAAGATATTAGACACGAAAACTGGGGCGGGCCAGTTGCCTTTAGGCTGTGCAGAGGAGATGAACAGTACTGTTCATCGATGAACAGTATAAAATAGTGTTTATGTGAGTGTGGCATACGACGACGTATTACACTTCAAATGAGTATATGTTAATTGAATGATAGATAATATGCCACGTTACTAGCAAATATTGGCGTGAAACAAAGTAGTAACGCATGCTCCGGTGTGCATCAATTTGGACTATGTCTTGGTCCGAAATCTGAACTTGTTACTCGGGTCATCTTTTAGGCTTCTTTCAGGCTTCACATGGGGCTTTTATAATCCTTCACAAACAATGGCAGACCCAACCGAAAATCTAAGGTGGTTCCTTATTTGATTAAGTTGAAAAAGTCAACATGTTAACAAACCGAGCGGTATATTTGTATCTGGTCGGATCAGAACTAATTTACCAAAATGCATAGATAAAGCAAGTTGACAAACCTAATTATATTTTATCAATGTTAATTGTGTCCTTTTAAGTTTTATGAATCGAAAGCGGTATGATTACCTATCACTAAAAATCTTACTAATAACTTATAAAGTTATAACATATCCTTTGAGCACCTAATAACATAAAGTTATATCCTTTGAGCACCTATCACCGCAACATTTATTTTTATCAAATCAGTGGGTAAATTTTAGAATAATATGTAAATTACAAGGGTTAAAGTGAACTTTGACCAAAAGTAAGTTATAAAGAAAATAAGAATATCTTGAGGTTTGAGTAACTTATCTTCCCTGTCAAACATTCAAACTGTTCGACCTCTATTAGAACCAGAAGTTTGAACTTTGGCTTCTTCAAAATCTATAGTCTACACATCGTTTCTTTCTTTCATTTTTTACTCCAAGGTGGTTCCCAATCTTATTCCAAGGTAGGTCCTTCAATTTTTCCCTATATCACTGCCAAATTAGTTTAGCCTCTAAGGTGGTGCCTGGGAACCACCTAGTTCCTACATGGGTCCGCCTCTGTTCACAAATGCTTAAATTCGCGTAACTTTGTTCGAATGTTCTCGTTCTTTACCTGCAATAATAAATAACAACTTTAAACGATATATGCGCTTAAGATATACATTTTCGCTATTTAGTCTTAAATATAGGATTTCGATATTTAAAAAGATGTATAAATTTAACGACATCACCCTCAATTCAAATTCGCGAACCAAACGCCCCTAGATAGTTAATGTTGTTGAGGTTTCTCATTAATATCATAATTGTTGAAGACTTCAATTAAAGCGTATTTACGATTGAAAAACTGACTATTTTTGTAATTGTTCACCTTTGATAAAGGAATATGCCATAGTTTTAGGTTCAACCATGGGATATGGTTTGATGTGATTCTCCGTCGAACTACATTTCCTCGCTCACATGGACACGTAAAAGCTTCATGTGGCACTATCTTCACAATAACAGTGTGTATGTTGGTCGTTGTGAGGATAAAAGTGTTTAATGTGTTGGTGGTTGTAAGTATAAGAGAGTAATGTGTTTGTGATGATAAGAGAGTAATGTGTTCATGAACCTCCATGGCCAATAGAAAAGAAAGCATGTATATTTATAATAGAACACAACTTTAAGAATAAGCTAACATTAACTCTAAACCCTAATGGACCATAAGCCTTTGATTAGGCTTGGGCCTTCACGTATATTCTAACACCTCCATGCAGCTTGAACGAGAGGTTTCCGGACGTACAAGCTGGATAAATAGTTGAAATCACCTTGTTTTCTCTTTTTCGTCTCTTCTTTATTATTCATTTACACGGAGATGGACTTGTATTTGGCGACATAATTGTATATTGCTTCGTGAAATCCTTCATTTTTATGACGTTTGCTATTTTTTACGTCATGATTTGCTTTGCCTTTTGGAGGAAGCGGCAATTTGGTGGTCTACTTTGTTGTCAACGACAATGATCTTCGACAACGAAAACAATTTGATAAAGAAGAAAAAAATATAATTGTTTGATGGAAAAATGACATATTTTTTATGGCTAGGGTTTTGTGTGATAAGGTTTATGCATTGAAAATGAAAACACAAAATCCTAACTGAAAAAAAACAATAAAGCGAAAATGATGAGGTGTCAGTTTATACACTTTTTCGGGGTCATTTAACCTCATAAATCGTGCAAATATGCTCAAATTATGTACTTAATCATTCCTTTTTGTGTTTTCAGCACTTGGATGACTTTTGGAGGAAATACACTTGACTTGAGCTTATTTGGAGAAGAAACGGACAAGACTACGACTCTACACCAATTCTCTTGAAGAATACGCGTACAGTGCGTAGAGACGGCGTCACATTTTATTGTGACGGCGTCATGGCTTACAAAGGACGACGTCAGAATTCTTGTGACCACGTCAGGATCCAACTGACTTAAAAAAGCCCTAGAAGATTTGGCGGGGCGACAACGTCATGATTATTACGCGACGCCTTCGCGCCCGTTTTCCTATATATACAAACTCGTTTTTAAGGTTTTAAGTGTGTGTAAATTTTGGGAACCGAACCCTAATATTAAAAGTCGATTGTAGAAACTGTTTGGGTCATTTTTAGTGTGTCAAACCCTCTTGTATCAGCCTTGAACACATGTTGTAATCAAGTGAAGTCTTCTATCTTTAATCATTCAATATGTCTATGTGTTATCTGATTGATTCTTGTTCTTTGCTTTCTCTAAATATGTTAGGCTAGATCCATTAGTATTTACTTATGATTGCATGAAACTTAGTTTATAGATCCTTTTAATATTGCTTCTTGTGATGGATGTGCGCGTTAGGCTTTAGAAAACTAGCCATAAGATATTAAATTGGCATAGACTTCTAGGAAAACGCGAGTGTGTAGAAAGGATACCATCGGTAACAGTCTTCATACTACCTTACCCCTGATATGGTTGATCCATCTTAAGTGTTTTAATGGATGTAATATACTCTTAAGGGCCTTGTAATAGTCTTCATACTACCTTACCTGTGTGTGACCTTAACGAAATATTACATAGACGACGTTTTCATGTAATTCGCTCATGACTAAGGAAATACTTGCACAGATCATTGCAAGAGTGACAAAGCAATATGATTAGGAGAAGCAAACTAAGGATTAGTGCATGATTAAGTAAATACGTTCGTTTACCATATAGTTTCCACCAAAGTAGTTTAGTTTAATTAGTTTAATTAGTTAATTAGTTAAAATCAACCAACCTCTTAAACCTAAATTTTACATGCTTTATATAAAAATATAAAATACAAAAAATAATCTTCTCTCAACCCCTTAGACCTTTGTTATATTCTGTTTGAGGCTTCCCTACCTATTCCCCTAGAGAACAATAACAACCCTCGAGTCTTGCCTTACTACACTACAACGGTTAGGTGCTCTGCCTAAGGAGTTGTAAAACTAGTGCGTTTACAACAACCGTATCAAGTTTTTGGCGCCGCTGCGTGGAGAATAGTTAGGTTTCGAGCTTTATCTAGCTTAGGTCTACTCGCTTGATTCCTATTAAGTGTGATTTTATTTTTCTGTCTATTAGATTTCTTTTAGTCTATCTTTTCGTTGACCTCTATGGGAAACGAAAATCCTATCCATATCCTAAGAGACTACTCCAGACCCAGTCACGATGGCTATCGAAACACCATTGAGCTCCCCGATGGAAACAATGTGGTGCCTCTGCGATCCGACACTATCCGGTTGGTGCAAAACGAATGCTCATTCCATGGACTTCGGTTTGAGGATCCAAACCAACATCTTAAGGATTTCTTAAAACTTGTGGACTCACTTGACCTTGATTTTACAAATAGGGAAAGGACGCGCATGCGTTTATTTTTATTTTCCCTTCGCGATCAAGATAGCAATTGGCTTCAACGTCTTCCTACAGGATCCATCTCCACCTGGGAGGATCTTACTACTCGTTTCCTTGCTTAATTTTTTCTACCGGGAGGACTACAAAACTCTAAAATGACATCCTGATGTTCCAACAACATCATGGTAAATCTCTTTCTGAAGCATGGACTCGTTTCAAGGACTTACTCCAAAAAGCCCCTCATCATGGCAACGATCTTTGGCTTCAAATCTAAATTTTTTATGATCATGTCGCTTTTCATCTTAAGTGTGAGATTGACCGCGCCGCTGGTGGCAAACTCCACAATAAGAATGCCGAAGAATCCAGAGAACGATAACAACCCCCGTGTCTTGCCTATACTGCACTATAACGGTTAGGTGCACTGCCCAGGGAGTTGTAAAACTAAAGTGGGATTTACAACCTCATCAAAGTTTTTGGCGCTGCTGTCGGGGAATAGCGTAGGTTCCGAATTTTATTTAGCTTAGATAACTCACTTGAATCCTTTCGAGTGAGATTTTTATTTCCGTATTATTAGCTTTCTTGTAGTCTATCTTTTCTTTGTGCTTTCGTTCGTAAAATTGATCTTAATTCAATCTTCAAGATGGATAACACCAATTTACCACCAAATGTTCCACCCTCCTTCTTAATTGAAAAAGTGCTTAAAGTTAACTCAATCTTAGAATCATTGAATTTAAAAACCCAATCATCCTATTCTAGAGTCGTTTGTAAGAAAGAAAATGATAGTGATGTGATTCTCATCGAACTAATTAAAGATAATGATGGAGAGTTAGGTGAGAATAATAATGTTTTAAGAAAGGATGAATTTGAGGGAGATCACTTTGATAAATTTCCAACTAGGAGCGAGCTAGCATATCATAAGCATCTGATGAGTGCTCCACTCCCGTCTATGATTGTGAGTAACCCTATCATTGTAGGAGGAAACCCCTTGAATCTTAAGATACCCTGCAACATAGGACATGTACACATTGGAAGAGCTTACATTGATCTTGATTCTCCCCTAAATATAATGAGTAGAGGCTGCTACAATTGGATAGTGACAACCCAACTCGAACCTAGGAAAGATTCTAAGAGTCCTAGTGGAATTAACAACTTCACGGGAAAAGTTAGAGGGATGCCTATTTTTGTAAGGAATTTTGCATATGCCTTGGATTTCATGATTGTGGATAACATCAGTTCGGTCATAGATCCTAGGATGTCACCAGTTGTTTTAGAAAAGCCTTTTGTTAAACTATCCAACATGACTTATGATTCATTATTAGGAATAGTAAAGTTCACAAAAGGAGTTATGGAGATTGGCTATAAGATGCCCCATAAAATAGAGCAATATGACTCACTTTTAAACAAAGAAAAAGAGAACATGAAATTGATATACTTTAGGAATGAGGAGGATAAGAAAAAAAGAGTCGAGTATGTAACGAGTAAGATACTAGGGTTGTACAAGGAATGCTTATAACTAGGAACTGAATACCGAACCGGACTTGATGATATTAGTAGTAGTGGAAGAGACGAAAACTAAAGAGGAGTCACGTAAGGAATAAGACTCCGAGTCTAGCTAAAAGACTCTCTAAGAAACAAAAACGCTTATTGGGAGGCAACCAAATCTTTTTAATGTCCGCATTTTAGGTGTGTCGTGTGTTTTAATTCTTTATTGTTTGTTATTATTGTTTGAAAATATTTTGTAATCATGCTTTGTTTTGTTTTTAACCTCGTCTTAATCTCATTCAAAGGTATTTTGCAAAAAAAAAAGTGTAGGGGAAATATCCAGTTTTTAAAACCAATTTTTCAAACGAGTCAAATAAATAATTTAGATTAATTCGCGTCTTGTGTGTTCGAGTCATATGATTGTGTTAATAGATTTCATGGTGTTTGCAGTAAACTTTTGCAGGAGATACTAAGTGGACTTGCGTGCAGAAATTTTTCAAGAAAGAAATGTTTTTTTCTCTACAGAATGTGGAGACGGTGTCAGGATTCTTCTGACGGCGTCCCCAACCCAGCTACAGGAAAATTTAATTTTTAACTTTGAAATTTTTTGTATAATTTTCATAATTTGTACATTGCTTAAAAACCTGAAGGAAACCACGAATGCATGCAACACATTCATCCTATCCTTTAATTTATTTGTCATAGAGTCGAAAACGTAAAACCATATAGTTGTATATTTATCATTCCGCCAATTTTACGCTAGGTATGTTTGCATCTTGTCTTTGATTTGCAGGATATATTTGATAAGAAGAAGCACGCAAGTTCTTAGGAGATTCATGTGGACAATTCTTGGATGACGATTTAGCCAGTTTATCATCTGTTTCTTCTCCATCTTTGAGCAAAACCAGGGGAGTACTAGTTTCTTTCGCTCTTTTTTTTTCTCTTTATTCATTTACGGGTACTTTGAAGAACATTGGGGACAATGTTCGTAATAAGTGTAGGGGGAAATAAAAGCCTTAGAAACTATTCCATTATTTATCTTTTGCTTTACCCTTGAAATGATGAGTAATATATCGAAACATAGCGTAAAAGGTAATTTTGACCCAAATTTAAAAGTTTTTGTGGCACATACCGGTGAAACTTAGTTCTAGAGCGTCTTATTGGATAGGGAATTATACGACTAGCACAAGAACCCTTCCATTCAAATGAAATTCCACCCCCAAATTGTGAGGTTCGCCCCTAGATCTTTAGGAATTCGGGTATTCATCTTTGATGCCCAAGATAGTTTATACCTTTAGCTTGATCGAGTTAAGGTTGAATGCAGTCATATGTGTCTATTCTGTCATTACGGATGTGTACGTGTGGTCTTTTTCGCCTTTTCTGGAACATTGGTATCGGTATTAAATTATACGAGAGTGTACCGGTTGTGTATATAATTCTAGAACTTGCTTTAGTGATGCATCCCGAGACTGCGTAGTGAGTATTATGAATTGCTAAATGATAAGAGGCACTAGGATTAACCCATATTTTAAATATGTAATTGTTACTATGGTCACCTCGACTATATAACTATCCACACACCCGTGCTTCGCACTCATTTTTAGTGCAAGACTCCCCTAGTGAAACCCTCCGAGCCTATCTTTTTCGCGGCTCTTGTAATTTTCCGGTGGATTCCGGATTGTTAATGAAGAGCATTGTCAAACCCTTAAACCAATTGTTACACCCGAAACCTTAGCCTACCTTGTATGTACTCGCTTTTAGTACATCGTTGTTTTAACCCAAGTTAATTATTTGAGTACACGGTTGCTAAGCCCTTATCCTTGTATACACTGTTTTGGGACGATTGGGATTCATGGTAATATTTATTTCGTGGAAGAATGAGAAAGAAAAGTTAAGTCAATACCCCCATATGTTTGTGAAATAGTCTCCATGTTATGTTGATCCAACTCAATTCGGGTCATAGATTAGTTCATTTATCGAGTATGTAAAAGTTTAAGTGTAGGGGTGTTCTATAAACCCCAAATGATGTATTATTATGTTTAAGCAATGGCAGGGCAAAAGTGTACGAAAAAAATAGAAAAAAAAATTGGAAAACAAAAAAATATATATATAAAAAAGTGAAAAAATGTACGGGCTGCCATTTGCTTATGTTATGTTTATGTTTATCATAGAGTCAAGAAAAAAAGAGTTTGATGTATAGTTGTGTAGAGTTTGTGCATTTTGTCCGAGTGGTAGAGTCTTTGGCTTAGCAACCAAACCAACGTGTATTCTTATAAATGATTAACTCACCACTTCACCCAAAATTCACCCAAAAGTCACTCCCCAAATATTTCCCATCCGTTTCCATTTCCATGTTATCATATTACACCTACACCCCACAACCCCTTAAAGACCTCTTTGATAGTAACTATTAGTACTTATGCTAGCGGTGGAGGTTTGATCCTTTATCAAGCCTATGGTAATTTGTGTGCTACGACAGGTAATGAGTGTTATATTTTCCATTTCCATATTGTCATAATTTATTATACACCGAGAGAGAGAGAGAGAGAGAGAGAGAGAGAGAGAGAGAGAGAGAGAATATTCAAACACTTATTGTGAGGTGCTTGTGTATCTTTTCTGTGCTTCTAGTTACAAGGTCTAATTGGTTGTGCCTTGAAAGCCTTTAAAGAGAAGTTAAATGCCCTTGATATTGCTATTGTCTAGGTAGAAAAGCTCATTTGCTTGAGGACAAGAAAATCCCAAGTGTAGGGGTATTTGATGATGTTAATACAAATATTCGCGCAAAAATGATATTTATATTTAATGATCTTCATGTTTTGATAATAACAAATATAATGTCATACTACGTAAAATTTTACGTAAACAAGTCATTTAGTCGAACGTTTACTTGACGCCGACAAATCACTTAAGGTATGAATATGACATTATTAAACATAGTTAATGATCAAAGAAAAATATTATCATTTGCATAAATATTTTCTAATCAAATGATTTAAGTTAACACATTATTAATTATAAGCTAGTTACATTAATAATATAAGACAAAATAAGATTAACCATAAGTAGAAACAATATTTCCAAATCTAGAAAATCTTTCCTTACTGGTGATAAGAAATATTTTCTTCTAGAAGAATATATTAAACTAGTTTTAATAAGTACAAAACAATATTTTGTATAGATTTGGGGTTAATCACAAAAAGATAAATATTGTCCCAGCTCCACCCACGGATCCACCAAATACACTGGACGGATCCAGGTTATGGGAGATCCGTGAGTCGCACGTATCACTCTACTGGGATAGATTTGAATTTCAAAAGGTTGCCTATAAATACCAACATCAAGCTTTCATTTTAAACAACTCTTGACAAATATTTTCTCACACATATTTTATCTTTTGTATATTCTTTGATCATTATACTTGTTACATAATCCATTACAAGTGATCAACTCATTCCACTCTTTAGTGAAGAACACTCAAGAAGACGTCAAGCTTCAAGTGTTAATAGTTTAGTTGTGTCATCATGTTTGTGATAATCATTCATCTTGTATATCTTGTGTTGTGTGTTGTGTGTATCATATGTGTATGATAGGTTAGTATTTAGGCCATAAAATACATAGTGTGTTAGATTGGTTCTATCTCGAAGCAGAACTCGGTATTAAGCTTAGTACCGGAAAAAGTGTAAACAACGTGTACGGTTTTCTCCGCCTAAAGGGAGCTTGTTGACATAGTAAAGATAACTCTCAAGTTGGGTACTTGGGGTGTGGAGTAGGACAAAGAGGAGCTTCGTAGCCAAACGACTATAAATCATTGTGTCATCGGTTTGATCTTTCTTATCTTTACTTGTTCATATCTAGTAGATAGTTTATTTACTTATTGCATCGCTATCATATACACTTGTGTATATCTCTTGAATTCACATAAGTCGACAATCTAAGTTTTAATTTTAAAACGGTAAATACTATTCAACCCCCCTTTTAGTTTCCACAATTGGTATCAAAAGCCAAGGTCACCCAAGATCTTTAACGTATATTGTACATTAAAGCTTGAATCAATCTATGGATTCAGATAAATATCTAGAAGGGCAATCTATGCAAAGACCACCTCTTTTTGAAAGTGATCATTTTATTTATTTGAAAAATAGATTTGAAACTTATGTGAAAGCAAAAGATTTAGATCTTTGGCATATTATCTTGAATGGTGATTTTCCATCGCTTGCCAAAAACGAAGTTACCTAAATTTTAGAGGTTTTTCCTTTTGAAGAACAATCCGATGATCTTAAAAAGAAACTTGCTAAAAATAATGAAGCTAAAATGGTTCTTTATAATGCTTTACCTAAAAAGGAATACGAAAGAATTTCTATGTGTAAAACAATCGTTGTTAATCACACATCAAGGTAATAGCCAAGTAAAGGATAATAAAATTGATCTTCTTGTTCAACAATATGAACAATTTACTATCCTTGAAGAAGAATCTATTTATAGCGGTTTTGTCGGTAACCCGATAATCACTTCACTTCATTACTTGCACACGAATTAAAGAAGAAAAGAGAAGGAAGACGAGAAGAAGTTTAGAGAGAGAAACAAGAGAGAGAAAGAATGAGAATTAGATGATTTACTTGCAAATGGAAAATTACAAAGTGAACCAACACCCTCTCCATCCTTAAAGAGGTGTATTTATAGTTAAACCAAGAGGCTTACTTGCCTATGGTATATCTATGGGCCGGGCTCGGGATTACTTGGGCTTACGCCCGATACACGTGACCGATTAGCTTACATAAACAAGCCCGTTTACCCGTTCTAGCCTATTACAACGTTACATAATTAAATGACCGAGACCTAATATTCTTAATGGATGAACTTTCTTGTTCGAATTAATATTTAAGACTAACAATCTCCCCCGAAGTAAGTTCATTATGACACTCCTTCGTGAGATCAATGAGATTGCTTTTGTCATTAAGCTCTTGTGATCTTTGTATCTGTCTACGTTGTAGGCTTGTTCCTTCATGCTTTGCAATCTTTGATCTTGAGCCTTTGTCATTGTCTTTCGACTTCATCTTTATGTCCGAGATCTTTAAGTCTTTATCCTTCAGTCTTGATAGTCTTTGCCACCTTGCAATCTTGTGTCTTGACCAACATGCTCATACTTTGCATCATCTTGAAAGCTTGCTAATAATCTCCCTTGAAGCTTGGTTTCTGAGGAGTTATCTTTAATATCAGAGTTTGCAGAAGTCTTTGTCTTTAATTTTTGAGCTTTCATGGTTCTTGAATCTTGATGCTTATAGTATGTCTTTGTAGTTTGAGCATGAGCATGTGGTAATGAATCTGACTTCAGCTGGAATGGGACACCACCACCATTGTATAACCTGCAAGTTTACGTTAGTGATAATCGACTGATATGGACGAGAGTGTCTTTGTCAATTCGTCGAATAAGGTTGCAATAACCACAGTTCCTCATTAATCAGTATAAATACTGCCTATGATCAAATAGAATTCAAATGAATCTTCTTGACATGGTTTCGCAGCTTCACTAGCCGTTCTCGTTACCGGAGCATCTCAAAGAAGACAACACGGTAAGAGTGAATCAGATAGTTACTATCTTTCTGGTTAAGCCATCAATTCATTTACTAGAACAAGTTTGATTCACATAGAATCGCACCATCATTTCTTTCCAGTTGACACAAGTTTGATTCATATAGAATCGCACAAGTCACCTACTGAGAGCTTGTTTGATGTTGGCTCAAACAAGATTTCCATCTTCACGGTGAATACTTAAGTATCACTCGGATGTTCTGGCAATATCACAAGGATAATGTGTAGGACTCTTGTTAACAGCTTGTGAACTTGATGATGTTCAACAAGTGTTTGTAATGAAATGTGTCCTAATGAGATTTATTTTTGATCTCTTGGCTCTAGACTCGATTAGTGCGTTTTGGTTTTAGTACTCGGAGGCTGGAGCAGACTGCCACCTATTTAATATCAACTAACTCGGAGTGAGAAAGTCAATAGAAGTCGTGTGTATCTCCGTGACAAATGAGACAAGTTTCTGTTGAGAGAAACTCGAATGGCTGGGAAGGGTTGTGCATTGCATCACTGGGTCCATGATGTCATTCTTTAATATCAGAATTCATCTTTGTGAAAACCGATAGATTATGTATTGACCCGGTTTCTGCCTAAAGTGTGTGGAGGGCTTCTTTCTTTACACCCTTTATCCATACATTTCTTTTTAATTCTTCAACCCCTTCAATGCTTACCAAGACGTCATTACTAACACCTTGTTGTGATTGTTCCAGTGTTAGCTCAATCTTAGTCGGCATTATTCCCTTATACTCATTCATCTCCAATCATACCTAAGGACTGCTATTTCTAACTATGGAGTGTCCTTGGGTAGATCCATCCAGTTCTGGTTGGATCATAAGACTGATTCCTAACCTAACCACCTTATGACTTCAGAATCGTCGTGAATTAAGATGTTGTTAGGTATGAGATCGAACCATAAAACCTTTTTCTGTAAAGTATAAAGCACCGTGAGTCGTTTAGATCACTTATTATTTTCAAGATCACATTTTAATTACATTTCTCCCCTTATTTTAAAGACTAATTCACTTAGTTTTTGAAATACTTTGTGATTAAAATTTGTCATGAAAATTCCATAGAGAAAACATATTAGCATGAATTATATGGAACAGTAACTTGCTCCCCCTCAATTTTACATATGTTTGACACCAAAAAAATGATACCAAGTTGTAAAATGAATATAAAATTGAGGGTTAGCATTGTTGAGCATACAATTTTGAAAGATTATGAATTGTCATTGAAGAATTCTTGAAAAATTATGCTCAATCATCTTATAACATACAATCTACTAAGTAGTCATCATTATTACTGAGTTGTTATTAAGAGATTTTTGATAATATTTTGAATACATAAGAATTGTCATGAGATGATGTATCCAAAATCAATAAAACTTTGTTTTTTGAAAAACTCCCCCTCAAACATTGACTCATTTTAAAAATGACATCAATTGTAGAAGAATTGTCTTGTAAAACTTTATGAGGGATGGAGTGTTGAACACATAATTTTGAAAGATTATGAATCGTCATTGATAAATTCTTGAAAAAATTATGTTCAACATTTTGAAAAACGTCATGTTAGAAGACTTCTCTTCTAACGCTAAGGATAAGCGCACTTATGCGTACACTCTCCTTTGTCGTTCGGGTCCGAGTTGCAATCTGAGAGCAATTACAGGTCATAAAGAAAAATTAGAAATGACATGTTTTGAAAGCATTTGAAACTCTTGCTCGAACTTCATTTACACGCCCGTGTCGATGTTAATCAACATTTCTAGGTACATAAATGTTATCGATTCCAAGAGACATGTCGAGAAGATTCTTTTTGTGAAACATTTTCTGATTTTTTTGATTTTGTATTTTCTTTTTGAAATTTTATATTTTTGTATTTGGTTTTATATAAAAATATTTACTTGTTGACCTCAGCATTGTTATGTGATGGTGGAATATTAATTCCAACTCTTGTCGTGATGTGGCTATCTTGTCTACTGGAGGAACAACTTTTGGAACCAGCTTTGAACTGGACGGTTCATTGCTGTGGTCGTGAATTCATAGTTCTGAACTGTTATGATCAGAAGTCATTGCTTGTTCATCATATCAGAATTCCTTGAAGCCCTGGTTTCTGAGATATCAGTCTTTTCAGCAACCAAACTTTGAGTCCTTCCTTTTTGGGATTGAAAGACGTACATGCACTTAAGTTAAGAGTACCTGCACTGACATTAAGAGTTTGTTTGCATTCATATTGGTTAGTGATATCTTCATTTGAACCATTTGTGGGTTCACTGTTAACCTTGGTTGTGCTAGATGTGAATATCTTTCCAGTAGGAACCCACCTAAGACCAACATTTTTGAAAATTTTACCCGTCGGTTTCCACCTAAGACATGATCTAAGGGTCATTGTTTTCTCATGCACAACGAAAGTCTTTTTGATTGAAAACCTATCTCCTTTTGGGATTTGTCTTTCTGGTTTCTTTGAAAAACTTGTTTGCTCTACGGGTTTGTTTTTGTTCGTTGTCTTATTGGATGGAACCTTAGCACGTGAGTTGACCTCATTCAGGAATTTTGTTACACAATGATCATGATTTGCATTAAAGACACATTTCTGACATGTCGAGCAAACAAAATGTTTGGAGTCAGAAAAATTTGTAGAATTCTTAGAGTGTTCTGCTATGGGCACAGTCTTTGTCGTGACGCAACTACTCTTAGATGCAGGCCAATTCCTAGACTTTCTGTTGTCGATCTTAGGTTTTGGTTTGCAATCATTAGTTGTGCTTTGTGATCTAGCAGAAGGCATCACACTAGGTTTGGAATTCCTACCACGTTCTTGTGTCTTTTTCTTAGCTTCCTCTAGATAGTGATTATGAACCATGTCATTTGAACTAAATCTTAGCATGTTCTTTGAACTATTCCTAGAGTCGCTAGATGCAATCACGTGATGAGGTTTTACAATAGCAGATTCTCTTTCCTTAGGCAAATAATGTGTAGTGACTGGTTTTGACAAATCGTTATTGACATCAGCTTGGGAGGCAAACCGTGGCTTTGAAATTCTAGGTCGTTCAGAACGCAGTCGGTTGTCTAACAACTGATTGGTTTTTGTTTGGTTGTAATACCGATTTCCCTAAGATTGATGATTTTGCAAACTTAGTATTCACACTATTTCCTGTTAATTTTCTTAACTCATTTTTTAATGCTGCAATTGCAAATCCTTTTTCCTGAAGTTGAGCTTTGAATTCATCATTTTTAGCAATCAAAGAAGTTGTGTGTTCTATAGTCTTAGCTCTCGTTGTCTTGATAGAATCATACAGTTCTTTGTAATGCCTTTTCAAAGTCTCATTTTCCTTAAGTAATGTAGCCACTTTATGTTCCAATTCGATGTTTATTGTTTCAATTACATCTATGTCATGTTTAACCTTGGCTTCATTACTTTTCTCATTCAAAACTTGACTCTGTTGCCCTGATTTTAAAACATTGTTTTGCAATTATAATTCAAGATTAATACAATGTGCTTCAAGTTTTGAAAAATCTTTTTGAAACTGGGAAACGGTCTTTTTAAGACAAATATTTTCAGATTTATGAGATTGATATGAGAGTTCAATTATTTGGTTATTAGTTAATTTAGCAGGCAAAAGACATGTGTCATGATATTGTTCAGCATTCTAGTCAACCTCTCCTTCATCATTGAATTCAGGTTGCTCAGTATGCTGTTGTCCTGTAGCAAATACATTATGATCAGCAATCAATTGTACCTCAGCCATTGGCTCTTCATCATATATGGGTATGATATCTGCATCATCAGCATGTTCATCATTTCCTGATCTACTGCTTGTATCTTGCTCTCCTGATTCTGTCCTACTGCTTTTTGTGTTAACCAAACTAGCATCCAATGCATTACTCGTATCAACCTTTTCCTCTATTATCTGCATCTGCTCAATTGACTTCTTAACAGATTCCATGTGTTGGATCAATGTATCACAGAATTTTGGAATCTTAAGTTGAGTGTATTCTAGAAAGTACTTGTCATTATAACATATTCATCATCCAAATAAATCCGTGACTTGATGAACATCTGAAACTGTGTCTCGAGTACTTTAAAAGCAGTCATGGATCCAATCTCTTGAAATTCTTCTTTGTCAAGTTGCTTTTCTAGTTGATCTACGTTTAAGATCATTGTGCCTGTGAAACTCTCAACATCTTGATGAAAGAGTGTCGCAAATGCGCGTTTGAATCCACACTCGGTTCGAGTTTCTTTTAAGTCGTTGTTTGAAAGAAGCTTGAGGTGTGAATGAAGTTGTCGAAAAGATACCGTGCAACTCTTTTTTGCTTTATCTTGAATTTGTTGCATTTGTTGTTCTTCCGAATTCGAACACGAAGGTAAAGTATCTTTCGTTTCCATTTTACCGTGAATTGTGAAGTGAAAATGATTGTAGGATCTTAAGTAGATGTGTTGTGATTGAAGTTGTGGTAAAATGAATACAATTAACGTCCACGGGATTTTACAAGTCTATGATTAAAACCGAGAAAAGAATTGAGTCTTTCGCGGGATTTTACAAAATCAATAGAAAACCGTGAATGTAAATTGATTGAGATTAAGGTTTGTTTGAGTATGAATTAATTGTATTTTAAGTCCTTGATTGTGATTGTGGTTGTTGGTTTGTGAAGGTTAATAAATTGTCGTTTTAAAGTCCAAAGTTCGTTTTGTCCAAAATTGAATTTCACCGAAATTGGTCTTTTACCGAAATTGAATTACCGAAAATGGGTTAAATGAAAATGAAATTTGGTTATGTATGAAATTTAGCAAACCGCCACCAATAAATTTTCACCAAACCGCCGGCAATAATTAGATCAAACCACTGCCTATTAATAAAGCAAACCGCCACCGAAACTTTACCTAAACCGCTGGAAAAAAATAAGAATAAACCGCTGGCAAATAATCGGTCCAAACCGCTGGCAAAATCAAGCTAAACCGCTGCGTAAAATGCTTGAACAAACCGCTGGCATACAAACTCAAACCGCTGCCTATTGTTTCATTCTCAAACCGCTGCCTTAGTAAACTGCCGCCTGTTTTAATCTTTAGCAAACCGCTGCCTGTTTATGAACCCGGTAAACTGCTGCTTTGAATAATCAATTAAACTGCCGCCTAAAAAATTTATCAAACCACTGCCTAGGTGAAATTTGGACAGAGTAATGTTTCTTTTGTCCAAGGAATGATCAAACCGCCACCAAAACCTGTTCAAACCGCCACCTATTTGGCAATAAACCGCTGCCACAAAAATTAAGCAAACCGCTAGACTATTTGGCAAACCGCCATGTATAATAAGTTAACAACTAGTACTCTGTCACTTTCAAGCCTTTTGTTTTCTTGCTAAACTTTGGAAAACAAACAAAAACGTCCTTATCTTGACCAAACCGCCACAAATAAACTATAATTTTAAACACAAACCGCCATCTAGAAACTTAAAACGAAATAAGCACTTTTAAACCAAATAAGCTACTTAACTTCTCAAATAAGCTCTAAATGCTTAAAACTAAGTGTGTAGGTGAGTATTTAACACAAAAGAACACGTTTTTCCTTGTGAATCACTAAGAACAAAACAAACCGCCACTTAGAAAACTAAATAAGCCGAACCTTATAAGCTTAATAATCTAACTAAAAGCTTATGTAGCACATGAAATGGTAACAATAGAAGTTGTAGAACAAGTATAGCAAGGAAAGATTAAGCTTAACAAACCAATAAGCCAAAATCAAAATGAGCCGTGGGCTTTTTAAGCACAATAAGCCACAAAATTTTGAAATTTTGAGCTTATTACCACAAAGCAACCACTAATCTACCCGAGGCTCTTGATACCAAATGTTGGTAACCCGATAATCACTTCACTTCATTACTTGTACACGAATTAAAGAAGAAAAGAGTAGGAAGATGAGAAGAAGTTTAGAGAGAGTTTAGAGAGAGAAACAAGAGAGAGAAAGAAACAGAATTGGATGATTTACTTGCAAATGGAAAATTACAAAGTGAACCAACACCCTCTCCATCCTTGGAGAGGTGTATTTATAGTTAAACCAAGAGGCTTACTTGCCTATGGTATTTCTACGGGCCAGGCTCGGGATTACTTGGGGTTACGCCCGTTTACCTGTTCTAGCCTATTACAACTTTATATAATTAAATGACCAAGACCTAATATTCTTAATGAACGGACTTCCTTGTTCGACTCAATATTTGAGGTAACAGGTTTTGCTAGATTTAACAATATTATTACTAGTCTTAAATCTCTCGATGAAGGTTTCTCTAGCAAGAACTATGTTAGGAAGTTTCTTAGGGCTCTACATCCTAAATGGAGAGCAAAGGTCACGACGATTGAAGAATCAAAAGATTTGTCATCACTAGCTCTAGACGAGCTTATCAGCAATCTAAAAGTACATGAAGTAGTCATGGAAAAGGATTCCAAAATTTATAGTGGCAAAAAGGAAAGAGTTAAGTCTATTATCTTGAAAACTAAGAAAGAGTCTAGTGATGATGAAACTTCGACATCCGGAAGCAATGACGAAGAATATGCTATTGTCGTAAGGAACTTTAAAAAGTTCTTTAGAAGAATGGGTAAATTTGTTAGGCAACCAAGAGAAGAAAAGAAGTCATTCTGACAAAGAGATGAGAAAAAAGGAAAGAGTGATCGTAAATGTTTTAGATGCGGTGATCCAAATCATCTCATTGGCGATTGTCCAAAACCATCTCGCAACAAAGATCAAAAGGCCTTCATTGGAGGTTCTTGGAGCGATAGCGAAAATGACGCCTAAGACAAAAGAAGACAAAACCAACAATGAAACTTGTCTCATGGCTCAATCGTCAAATGAGGTAACTCTTAACTCTTCCTATTATATTGATAATACATCTTCTCTTGATAATGATAGTATGCAAATAGAATACGATAGCTTATGTGAAATTATAAGCTTAAAAATCATTAACAAGAATAAAATTTTGAAAACTAAAAGAGATCTTTTAGAAAAAGAAATTTTAGAATTGAACGAGAAAATTAAGAAACTTAAGAGAAGTAAAGAAGTTGAGATTGCGTGTAAGTCATGTAAAGAACTTAAATTGGAAAACGCCAAACTTAAAGAAACTCAAGTTAAATTTGTTAAATTTGATAAAAGCACTAATTCACTTAGAGAAATGTTAAATAATCATAAGTTACCTAGTTGTAAAATAGGTTAGGATTTGATAATAATAATTAGCGTCAACAAAGCGGAAATAACTTGAGAACATGCTTGGAACCGGATGAGTGGATCAAAGATAGTGGTTGCTCCAAACATATGACCGATAACTAGGGGTGGAAATTCGGGTCGGGTTTGGGTTGGCGGGTTCGTGTTGGCAGGTTGTCGGGTCAGAAAACCCCAACCCGAACCTGCCCTATTTAAATAATCGGGTCAGCTATGTCAACCTTAACATGTTTACGCATAACCCGAACCTGACCCATTAAACCCGTATATATACTTAGGTTGGCAGGTTAAATAGGTTACAGAGGTTGAATAGGTTCTGGGTGACCTGTTTAACCCATGTAACACATATAATAAGATATAAATAATTTTTAATTTTAGAAAAAAAATCTTAGACAGGTTGGCGGGTTGACTTGATTAATTTATTCCTAACCCGAACCTAACATGTTTAATAAACTGGTCAGATGGGTCGACCCAAACCCGATCTGAAATCTATTAGACTCAACCCGAACCTGTTAATTTTCGTGTCGGTTTCAGGTCGGGTTTCATGTCGGGTCAGAAATTGCCACCCCTACCGGTAACAAGAGTTTATTCTCTACCTACAAAGCATACGACGGAGGTAATGTTGTTTTTGGAAGTAACCTAAAAGGAAAGATCATAGGCAAAGGTACAATCTCTAATGAATCTCTTACTATATCTAATGTAGAACACGTAGATAACTTAGCCTTTAATTTACTTAGTGTCGGTCAAATTTGTGACAATAAGTGTCAAGTCTTATTCACAGAAGAAGGTAGTGAAATAATTAAAGATGGTAAAATCATAGGAAATGGGATTAGGAAAAATGGTTTACACGTAATGAAATTAGGAAATAAGTCTCAAGACAAATTATGTCTCGCCACGGTAGTAGATAACTCTACCTTCTGGCATAGAAGACTTGGTCACGCAAATATGCGTTTAATTCAATCGTTGTCATCTAAAGAAATAGTTAAAAACTTACCTAAGCTCAAAAATGATAAACATTTTTGTGATGCTTGCAAAATTGGGAAGCAAGCTCATGCAAGTCATAAAGCTAAAAATATGGTTTCCACTAAAAGATGTTTAGAATTATTACACATGGACTGTAACACCCCTAAAAATGGGTCGCAGGGGAATATGTTTTCGGGAGCGTTACTTCATAATACCATTGCTCAAGTCATGAGAGAACGACTTCTAACTGTGTCGTTTGAAAAGAAATCTTGAATTATTTAGACTCCAATGCACATCACATAAGCCAAGCATCTAATTCACCTAAGAAAAACATGCTTAAAAAGTGTCAACATAAAGTTGGTAAGTTCATATTTTTTTGTAAGTATAACTATTGAACCAAATTTTGTAAAGTATGTATGACCATTCCAATCCTTATATGTTTACCAAAATGTATGTATGAATGTTGGAAATCAAAGAGTTATAAAGTATGCATGACCACTTCAATCCCCAAATAGTCACAAAAGGTTAAGTATAGTTGGACCACCATTGTTCAAGTATGTATTGCCACTTTATTCAAGGCAACGTAAATATTCATGTGTGTATAAAATAATGATTACGATTACTCTAAGTTCATGAAACTGTTGCGTAGACTTATATGTATGCCACTTTATTTAAGGCACCGTAAATGTTCATGTTCATGTAAATGTCGTTCTTTACTCTGACATGCTATAACGTTCGTTTGTCCAGTGCTAGCTAATCACCCGAACGGGGCTATCATACCCGAATAGATCTATTTTATAACATTCGCGCTTACCCTCCGAGTAATTAACAGTTCATGCAACCTAAGCTAATCCTTAATCATCGAGTAAAAGTAAAGTTATTGCGTCCATAAGTAAAAACGAGTATTGTGTCTCACCGTGAGATATAAAAATGAGTTTGTAAGCAATCATGTAATGAGTTTGTAAACGTTTATGTAAAAAAGTTTGTAATCAATCATGTAAATGAGTTTGTAAACGTTCATGTATCCGAGTATATAAATGAGTTACGAAATCAAGTATGCAATCAAGTATGTAAAAGAGATTGTAAAAGATATATGTAACCAATGTTGTAACGAGCATGTATTCTCCCCCAAGATTTGTAAAGCAAATGTAAAACAAGTGAAAGAGGGGTTATAAACTCACCTCAGAAAATGATGTGATGAAATACGTCGAGTGAGTTAAAACGTCACGGAATAGTCCGAGTGCAACCTAATTAAATATAGGTCGTATAACGTATTTATAATAAATACTACATCACAAGTTATAATGTTACACCACCACCTACTAGTTCTCGCTTAATTTACATAGTCAAGTTGTTTCATAAAATAATATTTATAAAGTTAAAACGTGTATAAATATTATATAGGTAATACTAGTTGGTTTTGTAAGGATTTTATATCTCAAACGGACCCGAAAACACTCGTAAACCACATTTTAATTTCGTGACAGCTTTTACTCTCATTAAGAAGCAGAAAATGTTTTATAAAAATCCTCAACTTTAAAAATTTCTACTTAAATATATATACGTCCGTAAATTACAAAATTTGGCAGGTTTATGTAAAATATCGTTCCGACCAACTTTGTAGCTTTATACTTTGGCCGAATCGGACTCGAAAGCCCTCAAAACTCAGTTTCAGTAGCTGCTGAAACTCTCACAGTTTCACGGCTTTTCTATAAAATGTTCGAGGTCTTTACAACGTCGTATCGTACTCGTTTTAACTCCATTTTTAGCGTTCTTTATATGCACGGATTCGTGACAAGATTATATGTAACGCCCCGACCCGAAAGGGTAGAAGTATTACAAATATGGTGTGACATCAAAAGCATACATAATCATAACACAAGCATAAACAGCGGAAGTCTTAAATAAATAACCAAAGGATAATAAGTCAACATGACTTAAGGTACATAAGTTCTCAAAGGACAGACATATCCAAACGAAATAACTGAAATAACAAATGTCTTGAAAAGAAACAATTCATATATCAAAACTAAGATCTCTAGGGTAAGGACCACACTCTAGCAATCAAATAACCGAAAGCAACCCCAGCTCCTAGCTTAGATACCTGCCGCAGGAAAAGAAAGTGCGGCTGAGCTTACAAAGCCCAGTGAACAGATATATATAATCGAACGCAAAAGATAACAGAAAATCAAAGGATACGATATAAGGTACAAAGGATATCACAAGACATGATCAAAGGGATACAAATATAAGGTAAGACAAATCAGAAGTCAATTCATAGTGTAAGGTAAGATGAATCAGAAAATCAAATCAAGTCCAATTACCAAGCCCAAACAAATCATATCATAGTAACCATGGAGTAGCGAGCTCCAAATGTAAAAAAAAAAAGACGTGGTGGATTGCACCCAAACATCAGTCACCAAATATCCAAATATCATAATGTCATAATCCATCGAATACAAAACAAATCTAGGATGCATCCATACGCCCCTTAAACAAATAATAATCTTCATAATGCGCATATAATATCAAATGGGGGACGGCGTGAGAAATTACTCACTCACATATGATTCATGCCAAAGGTGCATCAATGACACGACCATGTTACCTTCATGGCTAGGAAACAAATAGTGGCTTGGGTCTCAAACTGAAGGGTTCAAAGCAAAGTCATATCAAAGTTCATTTCAAAGGGATCATAGCAAAGGTTCAATTCCAAATGTTCAAATATCAAAGGTAGCATAGCAGGGTTCAAATAGAACATAATAACAAATCATATAAGAGCACCAAGATAAAAGGCTCAGAGCAAACGTAGCAAATCACATAAGTAATCAAAGAATGAGAGGAATATGTCATGAGAAACCTTAACGATAAGGTCAGAATATCTGTACCTTATTCCGAAGCAAAGCAATAATCAAAGAAAACACCACAGGAATATCAAAATCACTCCCTCTTGACCGAACCTAAAGAAATGATGAATTCGAATTACAAACCATTCATTTAAGTTATACTTTCTATTTTTAGTAACTTTCCATTTTTAGTAACTTTCCATTTTTAGTAACTTTCCATTTTTAGTAAGTTTCCAAAATTAGTAATATTCATCATTTGAGATTCTATTAAGCATTTTGAATAGCTTAAGGACTTAATATGCCAACCTTACAAGTTTAGGGTTAAATATGACAACTTTCTATATTTTAGGGTTTAATATGCAAAATCAACAATTTTCAAGGTTAAAAGGGTAAATATCAAAGTTTCACATTTTATTCAGATTATACCTTCCATTTTCTGTATTTACAAGTCAAACCCTTAATTTTACATAATTTACATATTTAGCCCTTTTGGTTTATTAATTAATTAAACATTATCTTTAATTATCCATAATTACAAAACAAGCCCTTATAGATTCAAATATGACAAAATCATACTTTATACATTAAATACTAACCAAACCTTATACTTTTCAGAATTTACAATTTCAGTCCCTCTATTTTAATTAATTAATTTCTAATTACTTATTATATATAATTAACCATTTTAATCCAAAAATAATATCAATATAACATTTTATACCCCCCAACTTATTTTATACAGAATATAATAAGTAATATAACATGTTTAAAACAGACCTCATAGTTTCAGAAATTACAAATCACCCCCTGATACTTTAAATTCCAAATCGGCTAAACCAATAAATCAACAAAACCCTAATTTAATTTTTCATTTTTCTTTCCTTTTTCCTTTTATTCGAAAATCGGCAAACCAAGAAAAATCTTCAATAATTATTCGAATCCTTCCTAAATTTTTCCAACAATTTATCTGAGTCATATATGATATAAAAAACCTTAGAAAAATATAAAATCAATTGTACAAATAATTTTTATGCCGATTTCATAATTAGCTAAAAATTAGGGTTTCGAACATGTTTTAATTTATAAAATCAAAATAACATGCATGATAATTTTTCTCATGCATAGAACGAATTAATATGATGAAAATTGAGATACAAAAATACCTTTGATGATTCTTGATGATTTAATGAATTATTGAACCCGGTTGCTTAATTCGAACCCAAAACAAATACCACAATCGAACCAAGCCTTAAAAAATCTTCCCACTATTTTTCCCACAATCCTTGACCTTCAAAATACCCTAGAATAATCTTCCTTGCCTTGTAAAAATTTCTTATGCCGCCTCTTGATTTTATTAGGGTTTCGGTTTATTTTGTTTTTAGGATTTAATAAACTAAAATGCATAAAAGAATTATAATATGTATCTTGGCCGAATTTTTGGGCTTCTAAATAGACTAAATCAGAATTTTAACTCTTGCATAATTATTTTGTAATTATTCTTATTTTATTTCATTTAATTTGTATTATATAAGTAATTAAATATACATATTTCGGCTAAAGTTTATATATACAATTATTAATTATTTTTCTTGTATATCATAAGGTATTTTAAATCTTACATAAATTCCATAATTGTCATAAGTTGCATTTTTATAATTTCTAACCTTTAAATGAATTTTATTTAAGCTTTTATGAAATTTTCTTGCATTAGGGGTATTTTGGTAATTTTACACTTGTTGAGATTTTTAGGTTTTAAAACTTCTTCCCCTCTAAAAAAAATTTTTCGTCCTCGAAAATTGAAATGAACCGGAATGGTAACGAAATGAGAACGAAACGAAAACATACCGAACTAGACAAAGAAATGAGGATAACTAGCTCGCATAGACTCTTCGGTCTCCCACGCTCTGGGTGATTCTTCCCAAAGAATCTTCACAAAAGGAATAACTTTGTTTCTCATGACTCTCTCTTGACGATCCAGAATGGATTCAGGTTCCTCGGACAAAGACATATCAGGCTGAATCTGATCAAAAGGATAAGATGCGACATGCAATGGATGATAATGGTATCCCCTCAAAAGAGATACATGAAAGACATCATGAACGTGCGATAACTGCGGAGGAAGCGCCAGACGATACGAAACCTCCCCAATACGTTCCAAAATCTCAAACGGACCGATGAATCGAGGACTGAGCTTGCCCTTGATCCCAAAACGTTTAACTCCTCTGAATGGCGAAACCTTCAGAAATACACGATCTCCAGTTTGAAACTCTAAGTCACGTCGATGCTTATCAGCATAACTCTTTTGTCGCGATCTAGCCTCTTTCAACTTCTCCTTAGCAAC
>BQNB010049353.1:0-42076 GCA_026074375.1 Tanacetum coccineum
TTATGATTTTATGAAATCCAACGGGTATTATATTTTCTTGTGATTTGAAGAAAATGACACCAAAAAAGAAGGACCACGAGATTAAACCTAGAAACAACACCAGTCGCAACAGCTGCCACCACTACCACATCTGTCACTAATGCCCAACTTCGGGAAATGATTAACTAAGGCATTACTACCGCTTTGGCAGCACGTAATGCAAACACAAATGGCGTCGACAACTACAATTCAAGAATAGGTGCTAGGAGAAACAAGCGAGCCACTCGTCAGTGCACTTACCCAGACTTCATGAAGTGCCAACCTCTAAATTTCAAAGGCACAGAAGGAGTTGTCGAATTGACTCAATGGATTGAGAAAATGAAAACTGTGTTCCGCATAAGTAATTGTTCTGTGGAAAACCAAATCAAGTTCTCCACTTGTACTCTTCTGGGAAATGCTCTAACGCGGTGGAACTCCCACGTTAGGACTGTTGGTAATGACATTGCTTATGCAATGACCTGGACTGAACTGAATAAGAAAATGACTGACAGGTACTGCCTAAGGACCGAGATTAATAAACTCGAAGTCGAACTGTGGGAATTGAAAGTGAAAGGTACCGATGTGATAGGGTACAACCAATGTTTTCAGGAACTGGCACTGCTGTGTGGTAGAATGTTTCCTGAAGAATCTGACAAGATTGAGAAATATGTCGGTGGCTTACCCGACATGATCCACGGAAGTGTAGTAGCATCCAAGCCTAAGACAATGCAAGAGGCAACTGAAATAGCAATCGAAGTGATGGATAAGAGAATCCGCACTTTTGCTGACCGCCAGACAGAGAGTAAAAGGAAGTTTGAGGATACCTCAAGGAACATTCAGAACCAACAACAACAAAACAAGAGGTAGAACACTGGTCGGGCCTACACTGCAGGATCTGGTGAGAAGAAGCCATACGGGGGATCTAAACCCCTATGCTCAAAATGCAATTATCACCATGATGGTCCGTGTGCTCCTAAATGCCACAAATGCAACAAAGTTGGTCATTTTGCCCGTAATTGTAGGAGTACGGCAAGTGCCAACAATGCTAACAACCAGAAGGGCACTGGGTCGGGCCAGAGACCTACTTGTTATAAGTGTGGAGTTTTGGGACATTTTAAGAGGGAATGTCCAAAGCTGAAGAACAACAACAGCCGGGGTAACCAAGTTGGAGGTGGCAATGCTCTAGCCAAGGTGTATGCGGTAGGGCATGCAGGGACAACCCCAGACTCCAACGTTGTGACGGGTACGTTCCTTCTAAGCAACCGCTATGCCTCTGTCTTATTTGATACTAGTGCCGATAGAAGTTTTGTATCCACCGCATTTAGCTCCCAAATTGATATTACACCAACTGCATTAGATCACTATTATGACGTTGAACTAGCCGACGGGAGAATTATTAGGTTGAACACTATCCTTAGGGGTTGTATATTAAATATCCTGAACCACCCATTCAACATTGACTTAATGCCTATAGGACTTGGTAGTTTCGACGCTATAATTGGTATGGATTGGTTGGTAAAGTACCAAGCAATTATTGTGTTATCCCACTAGTTTAATCCATTACACAACTATAATCTATACCAAGATGCTAGAAAATAAGATGGAATCTTAGAGAGAGAAAGTAGAGAGAGAAACAAGAAAGAAAGTTAGATTAGAGAAAAATGGGAAGTTACAAGTTATGGGAAAATGCAACCAACACCCTTCACCAAGTGTGGTGAAGGGATATTTATACCCTAGCCTTCTAGCTAGGCACTTGGGCTTTCTAAACGGGTCGGGCTTGGTTTAACTTGGGCTTTAAGCCCGAAACACGGACAATATTAGATTACAATCCAAGCCCGTTGAACCCGACTAGCCTATTACAATACAAGACCTAGTTTGACTTTCTAAGACCGATAACATTCTTGTTTGACTTAATATAATTAAGGCTAACAATCTCCCCCAATGTTGAGGTCTCTTTCTTCAAACTTCTCTGTATCACCGATGACATTGAAGATATGACGTTTAACGTTTATGCTTTGCCTTGTTATGGTCTTGTCTTGTTTGTAATGGCTTTGTTCATCCATGCTTTGTGATCTTGATTTTGAGCCTTTATCTTTTGACTTTGAATTCTTGAGATCGTTATCATGCATCATCTCCTTGACTTGAATCATCTTGATTTGACTTCCTTGATCAACTTGTGCTCTTGACCAACATGCTCATACTTGTTACATTCTTGTTTGACATATGTGATTATAAGTCTAACAATCTCCCCAATTGATGATTCTTTATTTTTTGACTTTGAGCTCTTTGTTGGTGGGGAAGATTAGAATCACTATTTGACGTTGAATGATTGACCTTTAAAAGCTTGGTATCGAGCATGTGGGTTTATGAATCCGACTTCGTGGAAGAGGATGAAACCCCGTCGTCTTATCCTGTAATAAAACTAGTAGCATAAAAGATGAATTTGGCTTTGTCATTCATCTTGAGTTCGGTTGCATTAACCTCCGGTTTCCCGTTTTATAGTATAAATACTATACCTGTGATCAGGTAGATTCAAAGAATCTCCTTGACAGGGTTTCCAGCTTAAAGCGTAGGATCTTCTAACACAGATGTATTAGATTCACCATGCTTGCTAGTTCTCATTACCGGAACGTCTCAAAGCAGACAACACGGTAAGAGTGAATCAGATAGTTACTATCTTTCTGATTAAGTCGTCAATTCATTTACTGGACCAAAATTGATATCCAATTATCACAAGCTTGATTCATATAGAATCTTGCAAGTCACCTACCAAGAGCTTGTTTGATGTTGGCTCAAGCAGGATTTCCATCTTCACTGTTGAATTACTTACGAATATCACTCAAGGATATTTGGCAAGATTCTCAAGGATAATGCGTAGGTCTCTTGGTGACAGCTTGTGAACTTTGTGGTTCACCCAGGTGGTTTTGACATTGTGTCCTAATGAGATTTATAATTTGATCTCTTCTTGGCTCTAGACTCGATTTGTGCACTTTTGGTTTTAGTAATCGGAGGCTGGAGCAGACTGCCACCTATTCAATATTAACAATCTCGGAGTGAGATGTCAATAGATAACGTGTGTATCTCCGTGACAAATGAGACAAGTTTCTTTTGAGAGAAACCCGAATGGCTGGGAAGGGTTGTGCATTGCATCACTGGGTCCATGACGACTTTCTTCAATATCAACAATCATCATTGTGATTTTGATAGATTATGTATTGACTGGGGCGGGCCCCGTTTTCTGCTAAGTATAAGAAGGCTTTCGTTCTTTTCACCCTTTATCCATACATTTCTTTTTCATTCTTCAACCCCTTCAATGCTTACCAAGACATCATTACTAACACCTTGTTGTGATTGTTCCAGTGTTAGCTCAATCTTAGTCGGCATTCTTCCCTTATACACATTCTTCTCCAATCATACCTAAGGACTGCTATTTCTAACTATGGAGTGTCCTTGGGTAGATCCCTCCGGTTCTGGTTGGATCATAGGACTTATACCTAACCTAACCACCTTATGACTTCAGAATCGTCGTGAAATTAATAGGTTGTTGGGTATAGAGATCGAAACCATCCAAACCATTTTCTGTCATTGTTATTTTCAAATACTCCCCCTACACATGTGCTCCGAGATTCGAAATTGTTTAGGCACAATGAAGAAAGAGTTTCACTTGGAGTCTTAAAGATCACATTCTTCAATACATATTTTAATCACATTTTCTCCCCTTATTCTTAAATAATAAAACAAATTAGTATTTAAATACCAATGTGTTTAAAATTTGACATGAAAAAATTCCGTGGGGAGAAAAATTATACCACGTTATTGCCATGAATTCATATTCCGATAGTCCCTTCAACAGGTATATGTGGGATAACAATATTTATTAAAACTTGACTTTGAATGAAAAAACTTGATATGGACATTTTAATATTAAAAATAACCGTTTGTTAATTGTCGTTTTGGCTCATCTTTAGTTAACAAACTAAAAGAGAGGTATAAGGAGGGTCGATCCTACGAACTTCGACCATAAAGGAGAAGGTTTTTAAAACGCTTCGCGCTTACCCGCTCCTTCGCTTCTTTGTGCGTTTTCTAGAGAGCTACCGTGCACTTTTGACTTTCGGTTATCAATTTTTTTTTCTTTCTTATTTTTATTATATCTTTTTCTTATGTATTATTTTAAAAAAGCTATAAATATTCTTCTTTATCATCTTATCCGTTTAATTCTTATTTTCTGAACCCTCTAATTTCGTTTAATTCTTATGTCGTCATTCAACCAACTTAATTGTTTTGGGTGTGGAGAGCCGATTGATGATTTACGTTGTCGATGGTGTACTTGTGAGAGGTGTGGATATGATCTTAGAGATGGGTTTTTTTTTGTTTTGCAATTCAAGAGACGAAAATTCATTCGCTTATGATCCAAATCCGAATTCTTTCAATAATTCTCCAAATTTTTCCGAATACCCTCCACAACCCCAGTACCAGACGTATTCTTGTGAGTTATATGGGAACGATGCTCATTATGGTTACGATTGTCCACCTCAAGTTCCGTTTGTCTACAATCAGGATCCGTGTTTCAATCAAAACTTTAATAATAATTTTCCACAAACTTCACCAAGTTTTCCACAACAATACTTTTGTTGTGAGAACTGCGAGGGTCCTCATGAGACTTTCCAGTGTTAACCGATGAACCAAAATTTCTATAATTCTAATTGTTTCAGTTTTGACCAAATTCAACCCCCACAGTATTACGTCATGCATCAACCTCCTGAGGAAAGCGTTAAGAAATTTGAAAAGGAACTAAAAACTGTAGTGATGTCCGCTTAGGAAGAAGTGATTCAACCTCCTCAAGAAACGAGTGTGGAAATTTTGCAAGCCAAAGAAGACCTAATGAAATCTATACAAACCTTTTTAAAGAAGTTTAATCATATATCTTTTAGAGAAACGCCAAAGGTTTTATCGCTAGCTTGGGAGAAATTTTTTGAAATTCAGCATGCTCAACCAGAGGATATACAAGAATTGCTTCATAAACTTCTTAAAGATTTGCAAATTATAAGGGAGGAGTTGGCAGAATATATTAATTGTCCGAGTTGAAATCGTCATGCCTTCTACGACGATGATGATGAGTACACTATTCAATATAGGGAATATTTAGAGAATTCTTCTAAAGCAATCACACCCGATTTAAAAACCGAGGAACCCGATAACTCTTTAAGTATGGGGGACGAGCATCTTAGCACTATTCTAGAAACGGAATCGGACAAAGTAATAAAGTCTAGTGTTGAGAACCTTGTCCCAATCCCAAGTGAGTCCGAGGATTTTTCCGACAATGAAAGTAAGTGTGATGTGCCAGTTTGTGATGATTTTACGGCCTTCTCTAATCCTCTTTTCGATTCTGACGACGATTTTTCCTCTAGTGACGACGAATCATTTTCTGATGAGGACGTTCCGAAAGAAAATTTCAAAATTTATTCGAACCCTCTTTTTGATGATGAGATCATTTCTAGTACGATAGATCCGCATCATTTTAATGCCGAGTCTGATCTTATAGAATCTTTGCTTAATCGAGATATTTCGACGGTTTCTTATCCTAAGATTGATTCTCTTCTCGAGGAGTTCTCCGGTGAACTCGCTCATATCAATTTAGTTCCACCGGGAATTAATAAAGCCGATTTTGATCCTGAAGAAGAAATTCGTCTTATTGAGGAATTGTTGTATGATAATTCATCTCCTCGACCTCCGGAAGAATCTAATTCTGAAATTTCTAATGCTACAATCGAGTCTTCCTCCCCATCGCCTATCCCCGTTGAGGATAGTGACTCTCTTATGGAGGAGATCGATTTATTTCTTGATCTTTTGAGATTGAGCCCGATCAGGGCGAGTTGACTAGCGTTGTTATGAAGATATTTTGGGAGAACCTCATGTTCATGTGCCTAATGCGTTACCCACCATACCACCTTATGTTGGATTCAGTTCCTTCTTTCTGATGATTCCTTCGAATACCGTCTTGAAGTTTCTTTTCCTTCCGAAACTAGAAACAAGATTTTTGATCCGGGGATATTCTTTGAAGTCCAACCTAAGAGATTTCTATCTCAGGATACATTTTCTATCTCATTTATCTATAATCTTCTTTGTCCAGTGATTGAGACTTTGCTTCCATGTTCATCCGAAAATGAAAGACTAAGTTTTCAAATCAATCTAGGATTGCTATATTCTTATCTCTTATCTCTATCTGGGCAAAATCACTTTTGATTTTTCTAGAGCCCGATGATGATTCTTTATGGAAGGACATTTCCTATCTGGAGTTCCCTTATCTTCCATGTATACCCCCCCTTGACCAGCTCAAAGTATGGGGGTTCGAGTCAGGCTCATGGACAGCGGATAACATAACAAGCGCTTCACGGGTGGTAACCCATGCTTATCCTTAGTAGTATATTAGTATAGTATTTATAAATAAGTGTAATGTGAGGAGGCTCCCCTCTTCCTTTCTCGTGTTTTGTGTTTTGTGGTTTATGTCCAGGATTTCCCAGATTTTGAAGACTCTCGTGCCGGCCCGTGGTTTTGTCCATCGTCCACTAGTTCTTCATTCCTTCGCCAACAATGTTATATATGGGAATACAATATCCTAGTATTTATTGATTTAACGTTTATCTTTTAGATAATTAAATAAGACCGCTTTAGATTTGCGTAGAGAACCTTAATATTTGTATTTATGCCTGTGAAATTAGTATGGGGTGAAAGTCTCAACTTTGAGGGACAATGTGTAGTTCTAGTATGTGGGGGATCTTTCGATTCGATCTTGCTTGCATTTGCCTTGTCTTCACGTAACCCCGTTTTTCCACCAAAAATAGCAAAAATATGCAAATTTAAAATTTTCAAAAATAGAATAAGTGTTTTGACATGTTTTGTCTTTTTAAGGAATAAATTTTGACTTGATCGAGCATGTTGCGCATCTACTTACCCCTACAACTTATTTAAATTTATGCTTTTGCTAGTTTTTATACAAGAAGCTTTAAAAACGCAAATTCTGCTTTAAAAAGCTGAGGTTTTGCAAGTTTCCATGATTGACTTTAAATGATGCAAAGCTTCTTTTATTCGGGACTAAGCATTCACGGATCGTTGTATTAAAAGATTTTATAATTTGCGAAGAACCGGAGAAATGATAGAGGTTTTATATAAGCTAGATGATTAAAATAGAGTTGTTGGAACTCTTTAAAGGTTCATTAGAGGTTTAATTGTGGCTTCCTTTTTGCTTCCTACCAGCTTAATAAACTTTATATAAATTTTTGATATTAAATTAAAGTTACTTTAGGTTTTTGCGATTCTTAGTTTAAATCACTTCGTAGAGATTCCTTCTGGTAAAATTAAGGTACACATCGAGGTTTTGTCAGTGTTGTGGGGAAATAGACTCTTGGACCATGGTCGGCTCGCATACCGATGTGGCAGTTGTTAAAAGACCACAGGACTTGAAATTTGGCTAATAATAATAAGTTATGTAATAAACCGAAGCCGAAATAAGACCACTACCTCTTGCCGGCTCACAACCGATGTGGTAGTCGTTTAAAGGGTAGAGGTATGAATAATAATAAAAACTGTGGGCTGATAAAAGTTTACTGCATCTTGCCGGCTCACAACCGATGTTGCAGTCTTCTAAATAAGGCACATAGTAATAATCCGAGACTGATAAAATTTCGCTGCATCTTGCCGGCTCACAACCGATGTTGCAGCCTTCTTAACGGTCGGAAATTACCGAGGTGAAATATGTTGTTGCATTCTTTGCCGTCACAAAAACCGATGTTGCAGCCTTCTAAGACCAAGGTTTAATTAATGTTGTAATATAATAATAAAGCAATATTTCGAACTCCGTGGTTTCTAATAAGGATAACCCCTAAAATCTTTGCGAAATCTAGAACTTAATGGGGACCTTATTCTCACCTATTCTTCTCTTTAGGAAAGGAATTTCAAACTAAATTTTGGTTGTCCTAACCAGGTTTACTTTATATAAATAAGACATTAATTTATTTGTCACAAATAATAATAATAAAATCTTTAAAGGATTTAGGAAATAAGGGAGCGAAAAGTTAAGTTTATACTTACACAATTTGCATCTATGAGTAGTGTCAGCATCTTAACTTGTATTTAACAATGATTTCATTTTTAAGCTTGGTTTGGGGCGGGTGAAAAATCAAGGACAATGAATTTATCCTTTTTAGTGTTTCTTGTTCCGTATAGTTATGTATGATAATAATAAATGCATAAAAATAGTAAAACAAGGAGCTTTTCAAAACTAGTGATTTCTTAATTCCTATTGATGAACACTTAGCTACTTTTCAAAGTAATTAGTCTAAGGGGGTTGAAATTTTTGGTTTTCTAAGTATGTATCTATGACATTGCGTGAGGACACGGCAATAGCTTAGTATGGGGGATTTTGGTATGTGTTAAATCACATACCTTTTCTATTATAAAAACAAGCTCAAATAACCAAAAACATGTGAAAAATACAATGTATATGCTTGTTTTTTGTGTTTGTGTATGTGCAGGTAACGAATATCAAGAAAAGGACAAAATAAAGACAAAACTGGACAAAGCCAAGCATGGGAATGGAATGAGCATGAAAAAAAACGAAGCCGAAGGCGTAACCATTTTCTACGGACCAACCCGGGGCCACTCAATGGGCCGGGTCAGTCCAATTATGCTTAAACCTTACATGAATAACCCTTACAAGCCACATACCTTTCCTAGTAACATCCGGCACAAATCCATAAAACCAAACCATAGAGATTAGAAGCCTAAGTCAACACCCCACGCAATGGTCAAACATCAACTTTATTATTTTCCCTTATCTTTTTCCCCTTCTTCACGTTTTACAAAGCAAACATCACACAAGGGTAAATCCAAGCAAAGTTCACGTTACTACCGTCCTGCTAGAAGCTTTATTGAGCATATTTCTAATCACCTATGAACCACTACGTATCACCACGCTGGCAATCCCCAGCAATACCATTGGTCAATTGGATGTGGAAGGTGTTATCCCATGTATTTAATCCATTACACAACACTAATCTTTACCAAATTGCTAGAAAATAAGATAGAATCTTAGAGAGAGAAATAAAGAAAGAAAATTAGATTAGAGAGAAGTGGTGAGTTACAAGTTTTGTAAAAATGCAACCAACACCCTTCACCAAGTGTGGTGAAGGGATATTTATACCCTTAGCCATTTACTTGGCACATGGGCTTTTCTACTTGGGCCGGGCTTGGCTAAACTTGGGCTTTTGAGGCACGAAAAACGAACAATATTAGATTACAATCAAGCCCGTTGAACCCTGACTGCCTATTACAAACACCACTAGTACCTTGTTTGGATCTTCCTAAGCCGATAACTTCTAGTTTGACTTAATCTAATTAGCTAACAATCTCCACCATTGTTGAGGTCTCTTTCTTCAAAATTCTCTATATCACCGATGACATTGAAGTATGACGTTTAACGTTTATGCTTTGCTCTTGTTAAGGTCTTGTCTTGTTTTGTAATGGCTTTGTTATTTCTTGCTTTGTGATCTTGATTTTGTTATCTTGAGCCTTTATCTTTTTTGACTTTGAGTTCTTGAGATCGTTATCTTGCATCATCTTCTTTAGACTTGAATCTTTCTTTGATTTGACTTTCCTTGATCAACTTGTGCTCTTGACCAACATGATCATACTTGATACTTCTTGTTTTGACATATGTTTATAAGGTCTAAACAATCTCCCTAATTGATGATCTTTATTTAAACTTTTGAGGCTCTGTGATGGTGGGGAGATTAGAATCAAAACTATCTTGACGTTGAAAGATTGACTTTGAAGCTTTGAGTAGAGAGCATGTTGGTTTATGAATCCGACTTCGCTGGAATGAGGCTGCAACACCGTTGTCTTATCCTGAAATAAAACAGTTAGCAATAAAAGATGAATATGGCTTTGTCATTCATCTTGAGTTCGGTTGCATTAACCTCCGGTTTCCCGTTTTATAGTATAAATACTATACCTGTGATCAGGTAGATTCAAAGAATCTCCTTGACAGGGTTTCCAGCTCAAAGCGTAGGATCTTCTAACACAGATGTATTAGATTCACCGTGCTTGCTAGTTCTCATTACCGGAACGTCTCAAAGCAGACAACACGGTAAGAGTGAATCAGATAGTTACTATCTTTCTGATTAAGTCGTCAATTCATTTACTGGACCAAAATTGATATCCAGTTATCACAAGCTTGATTCATATAGAATCTTGCAAGTCACCTACCAAGAGCTTGTTTGACGTTGGCTCAAGCAGGATTTCCATCTTCACTGTGAATACTTAGTCTCACTCAGAGGTCTGGCAAAGATCTCAAGGATAATGCGTAGGGTCTTTGTTACAGCATGTGAATTTATGGTGTTCAAAAGTGTAATTTTGACATTGTGTCCTAATGAGACTTATACTTTGATTCCTTCTGGCTCTAGACTCCGATTTGTGCACCTTTTGGTTTTTATTAATCGGAGGCTGAGCAGATGCTCACCTATTCAATTATTAACTAATTCGGAGCGTGAGTTGTCAATAGATAAGGGTGTAAATCTCCTGTGTCAATGAGAAAAGTTTCTTTTGAGAGAAATCGGATATGGCTGGGAAGGGTTATGCATTGCATCACTGGTCCATGATGCGTCTTCAATAGCAAACATTCATTTGTGTTGATTGTGATTGTTTATGGAGTGACACGGCAGCCCCCCACAACAACAGGGTTTCTTGCCTAAGGTGTAAGGTAGGGCTTCTTATTTTTCTCCTTATCCAGCAGTTTCTTTTTCATTCTTCAAACCCCTTCAATGTTACCAATGACGTCATTACTAACATCTTTGTTGGTATTGTTCAGTGTTATGCTTCAATCTTTGTCTGCATTTTTTCCCTATACACATTCTTCTCCATACATACCTAAGGATGCTATTTCTAACTATGGAGGTGTCCTTTGGGTGAGATCCCTCAGGTTCTGTTGGATCGTAGGACTATATACCTAACCTAAACACCTTATGACTTCAGAATCGTCGTGTAAATTAATAGGCCTTGTTGGGTATTAAGAGATCGAACCATAAAACCATTTTCTGACCTTTTTATTTTCAAATACTCCCCCTACACCATCGTGCTCCCGAATATTCGAAATGCTTTTAGCACATGAAGGAAAGGAGTTGCACTTAGGCTTAAAGATAACATTCGACTATAGGTATTTTAATCACATTTTCTCCCCTTATTTTAAATAATAAATCTTTCAGTATTTGAATACCAATTGATTAAAAATTTGAACATGAAAAATTTAATGGGAGAGAAAATTTTACCACGATAAAAGAAAGTTACCAACTTTTTATGGATAAATACCCTCAAATTATTTGTTAGACAATTCTTGACATCTGAAAGTTCTTTTTGAAAAATGGTGTTCAAACGATTTTATAAAACTGATAGAAGACTTCTCTTATATTTTTGAGTAAGCGCACTGAGGCGTACACTTCCCTGTTGACATTTCGAGACCGAGTTATGCACTGAAATGTACATAAGTCTTTGATGCAAAATTCGGAAAAATGGACATGTTTTGAAAGCATTTGAAAATCCTGTACGAACTTCATTTACACGACCGTGTCGATGTTAATTAACATTTCTAGGTACGTAAATGGTTATCGATTCCAAGAGACATGGTCGAGAGATTCTTTTTGGTATTTATTAGATAAATCATTTAATTTTAATTTTTTCTTTGAAAAAAAATCTGATTTATGTATTTTAGTTTTTCTAGGTTTATATTTTTTGTATTTTCTTTTTCAAAAATTTGTATAAATTATAAATAAAAAATTAATGCAGAGAATAAAAATAATTTCAAATTGTTGTTATGATTGAACAAGCAGATTAATTTGACCAGAAAACCTCCAGTTCATCTGGAGTCAAACATCTATACCGAGTCGTCTGACAAGATTACTTAAACCTATCTTCGATTATGCTTAGTACAGCCGTAAACAAGTCAGCTAACTGTATTCATAGTTCCGACAATGGAATATAATTTCAATCGAATTACCACTTTTCAACTTAGTTCCTTTATGATAGTGATATCTGACATTCGATGTCTTGGTACGAGTATGCTGGACTGGATTGCACGAGATGGGCTATGGCTTGCCTTTGAGTCACATACCTAAGTATTTTATCAAAGTGAAAGCCATTATCTGTGAGCTGAGTTCTCATCCATAGAACTTGTGCGCAACACGCAGATAAAGACACATACTCGGCTTCTGCTGTTGACATTGAGGTGCAGTCCTACTTTTTGGATGACCAGCTGACTAACTTATCACCACCTAGAAATTGTATGCCACCAGATGTGCTCTTACGTGACTCTGAGCAACCCGCATTGATCGAATATGAAAAAAGCCAGTTAGTTCGAAACCGGTGTCCTTCGGGATACCAGAGGACCCCATGTTAATGGGTCTTAAGGTACCGACTGATTCCATTTAAACGCTGTGAGAATGTTTCTCAGTCGGTTTTCGCTTGATAGCGAGCCACAATTACATGTTGCATGTACAATATTGGGTCTACTTGCTTGTTAGGTACATGAGTGACTTCCTGACCATACTTACGTATTTTTGTTTGGTCGACCGGAGTTACCACTCAAGTCAGCATCTAGGTGTTTTGTAACCATTGGAGTACCAATGCTATACATGAGGTCATTACCATGCTTTTTAAGTATCTCTTGAGCATACTTAGCTTGGTTTATAAAGATTAACGACGGGGATTGGTGGATTGTATTCCTAAAAAGAATTTCAGCTCCCATCATAGACATATAAACTTGTTGGCATTAGTTTTCAAATCGTTTTCGAAAGTTTTGGGTTCTAGAACCAAAAATTATGTCATCAACGTAAATTTGCACAAGCAGTATGTCTTCCCTATGTTTAGTTATGAACAGAGCTGGATCAATAGAACCTTTTGAGAATCCTTCGGATACCAGGAAGTTGGAGAGTTCATCATACCACGCTCTTGGTGCTTGTTTGAGACCATATAATGCTTTCTTGAGACGGTAAACTTTGTTAGGATGATATGGGTCAACAAATCCATCTGGTTGGTTTACGTACACTTCTTCCTTCAGAGGGCCGTAAAGAAAGGTTGTTTTAACGTCCATTTGGTACAAGTAAATGATTTGTGTTGCAGGGGGTCAATACGCAATGAACAAACCGTACAGCTTCCAACCTAGACAACTGGTGCAAATGACTCTCAAATCTATTCCTTCCTTTTCGTGCATATCCCTTAGCCACAGACGAGATTTGTTGCGAATGCCAGTATTTTCTTAATCTCGTTTGTTTTTTCCAGAGCCACTTTAAGTTAATGACATTTTTGCAAAGTGGTTCTGTCGACTTAATCACCATATATCTAGTCGATCAAACTGAGGAAGTTCTTCCTGCATTGATTCAAATCCATGCAGAATCAGCAATGGCATTCTTTGAAATGTTCTGTGAGTTCGGTGCGATCACGGTGAGTGCGAACATATACATCTCGCATCTGTTTATAGATGACGTCTTGTTTCTAAACTGATTGAAGAAAGGATTTCGATGACTTGTTCTAATGATGATCTTTTGTCCACGTTGTGCAGAAGGATGTGTTGATTGAAAGTCTGCATGTTTGTCGATAATCAAACATGACGAGACGTATGTCTCCTTGATCTTGTACGGTGTAACTGAAGTGTTGATAATTCATCATCGTCAAATTGTGCATTTTCTGCATTGGTTTCTGCGTTGATTTTTGTTCTCAGGTGCAGAGACAGGTGGTCTTGAGTTGGAGTTTGATGTGTTCAATGAAATGTTTCCATGGAAGTGGATTCTGAAATCTATCGGTTGTTGTAGAGGTGTGATGTTGTGTTATGTTGTTGACGTTTATCGGGATTATCAGCACAGCATGTACAGCGAAGATTTGACCACAACAGGATAATTTCCATTGAGTAATTTATGAACATGGACTATATAGCAAATTCAGTCATTTGACGTTGTTACTGTCTCAGCAACTTGAGGAAAATTTTCTGACTTGTGGACCGGGACTTAAACTGTCTTGTTCCAAGTACGTTGTTGAAACATTTTGGACCTGGGGTCAGAATGACGTGATCTGACGCCATTTGAGGCAATTCGTCCAAAGTACTTGAATTGTTTCAACAATCTTCTTGTTCTCTTGTTAATACCCTGTAAGCCTTTGACTGAGTAGAATATCCAACAAAAATCATGCATCACATTTTTCCTTTATTTTATCAACATTTCACCATCTCTGACGATGTAGTAAAGAGAACCAAAGATGTGAAAGAACTTGACTGACAGTTTTCGGGCATTGATGATATGGTAAGGTGTTTTCTCATGTCGAGGAATTACAAGTAAACGATTTTTAGTAAAACATGCTGTTGCAATTGCTTCAGCCCAGAAGAACAAAGGAACTTTAGCGGCGCTTAGCATTGTTCGAGCAACCTCAACGAGATACGGTTCCGTCTTTCGACAAGACGTTTTGTTCAGTGTTCGAGCAGTTGAACGTTTCGTGTTTTTTTTTTTATTCCTCTTTTGCAAAGTATGCATGAGAGTTTTATAAGAAATTCCGTGCTTTGTTAGTTCGACTGTTGTAACTTGAGCATGAAGTCCTCTTTGGACGAGTGTGAGGAAATCAATGAGAACTCCAGGTGTTTCATCTTTGGACCTCAAGAAGTGAGTCCAGGTATATCGGGAGTAGTCATCAACAATTACGAGAACATACTTCTTTCCATTAATGCTTGCTACCCGCATTGGACCACATAAGTCCATGTGAAGAATTTGTAACCGTCTTTTTGAGCTCGGGGTGGTGAGCTTGGAGGATTAGTCCTTAGTGTGGAAAGACTTTCTTTTTTGCTTTCCCCAACCACAAGAAAAACACAGATGATCTTTTGATGAATTTTAGCTTTGGAAGGGCCATTCAATATATTATTCTTTGAAAGCATATGTTGAGGGTGTCGAAGTTTTAAATGAGATAGACGTCGATGCCATAACATGCTGAGACGATGTTGCTTTAGCATTAAGCAATTTGGCATTGGGAGAATGTTGAGGTCTTGCAGAGAAATGGAATACACAATCTGTGCCACGGTGAACTGTGAGACGATCATTTCCTTCAAATCAGGATATATCATGTAGTAACTTCGAAAGCAACTTCCAACATCCGCATCACAGAATTGACCACGGGAGTATAAATTGTGATTCAGTCTTCGAGTTAATAAACCCTTTTGTAGTAATTCGACCTTGAACCAAGATCTCCATAGCACGATTTGGATGCAATTGTCATTTCAAAACTTGGACCGTTCCAAGAAATTTCTTTGTTGTTCCCTCCACTAAATTAGTTAGAGTTTGAGGATTTCCGGTCATGTGTTTTGAGCACCCAAGAGTCGACGATAAAATAATGATCTCGACGAGCTGCAAAGAATTAGATAGACAATGGACTTATTGGACACAGTGGAACACCTAGGAGTCTTATGTTCCAAAATATTAGCAGTTCTAGATGCATTACCTAGAGACATACTAATGTTTGGTTTAACATTTCCTTTTTGAGTCTTAGGTTTCCAATTATACCCGTGTGGAGTATGCTTAGGATACCACCAACTGCATGTCTTACTAACTTGCTCATATAACTTCCTAGTTATGTTTCTAGATTTCTTGACAGTGGAGTCTGTTGCAACGGTTTTCTTACTTGATGTTGCAACAGATTGGTTCACATTCTGCTTGGGTTTTCTAGTACTAATAGGCACAGCCATTGGTTTTCTAGTCCTAGAATTCACGCCATTGATATAATGTAGAACACACAAATCATGATTGTTTCATTCAGCACACATTTTCCACAAGTAGCACAGACAAAGTTAAATGCGTCGGTATTAGCATTCCAACTTGTCATTACACGCAGTTTAACAGGAACGTTTTATTATTAGAAAAACTTATAAATTCCTACGGTGGTTTCTCCTTCTTGCTACTTCCCTTGGATATTGGTAGACATGACTCTATTCTTCCAGATGTGCTCTATAAGCTGTGGTCTGCTAACACTAGTAGTGGGAATTACTCCTGTAGAGAAAGACACGCGTTTGTTAGGTTTCCTAATGTCTTGATGCAACTGAGGTGTTCTGGTTTGAGTATGCTTTGTGTGCACTTTATACATTCCTGGAGCAATCACATTTGTGTTCTTGACAATTGGCAACATTTTCTGAGGCAAAATTCTGTGCAAGTTGAATCGGTTTTGAAAAATCATTTGCAATTTTGTATGGTAACTGGCTTTGGAACTTTGAAAAAATCTTTCTTTGTAAGAGAATCTGAAAATGTTGCTGGTTTACCTAAAATGGATTGTCTTTGACTTTTAAAAGCATTCGGGGGTGATAACGATGATTTTCAACTTAGTTTTCACAGATTTTCCCTTCATCTTTTTATGAGTTTCTTCAACTCACTTATTGCAATTACTTTGTCTTGTAATTGAGCTTTCAAGTCATGAATTTCAAAATTTTGTTCACGTTCTTTCAGAAATAATTGACTGATTTTCTTTGAAAGATTTGTCATTTTTTTATCTTTTCTTTACTTGGTGTAAATTCAAGTTCAAGATTAATCGCATTGTTTTGTAGTGGCTTCAAAACTTTTTTGACATTGTCATTCTTTGGTTCTACTTTTTGAAAGTCTTTTTCAAGGACGTTCACACTTTTCTAAGGTTTTGCATTAATCATATTGCAAATCAGTGAATTATTAAATCAGTGTATATACCAAGTATTGCATTCATGTGATCCTGTGAATAGTAATATTCCTTGGAAAGTGCGGTCATTTCATTCAAAACTTGTGTTTTTTTGTGTTTCCAGGTGATAGATTTGACGAGTGTCTTTTCATGTTAAAAGAGAATTTAAGTACTCTCAAATCAGAACCATTTCCTCTTGCAAACACAAGGTGAAAGTGTTCTAAGTCGCATTGAGTTTTGCTAATTTTGGGGGCCAAAATTCCTTCTATTGTGTTTTGAATGACAAGGATCGTGTTACCAAAATATGTTCTTTTGGCAATTTGTTTGGTTAGCAACGTTCCACTCCGTCAAAAAATCGTGTCAACCCACTCTTTTTAAGCTTGAAAATTGTTTAGAGCTTTTCACTTTTGATCCCAAGGGAATGGATTTTCATCCATGCGTTTTTTTGACAAGTTGTTTGTGTACGAAAAGACTCTTTGGAAAATTCCTTGCTTATTAAGAAGATGTATGACTCATTCTTTGACGTGTTTGGAAAAAAGTGTTGTCCAGGCGACTTTTTTCGTTGTGGAACGAACAAATCATAAAGCTTATTCAAATGAGCATAAATCGAACGGTTTGATTAAATCGCTAATTTTGGATCGACGTTCTTTTTAAGATGAATCGGTTTCGTCAGAAGCATGGGGCGAACATTAAAAGCACCAAAGATTATCATGGTTAGCAACCTATATCATACAGACGAGGATTCGCTCTTTGAGCTTGTGAGGAACTCGGTTTTTCAAAAATCGTTTTACAATTACGAGTAAGCAATATTCAGTGTATTTGTAACAGATTGGCCGGTTTAGCCGGTTTATATACAATATTCATATCAAAAACCTTGACTTGGTTTTCTAAAGCAATGACTTTATCAAGTTCCTTGCTCTTCACGCGTTTTGTAAAGCTTAATCTGAGCCTTCTTTTTGTTGTGACATTATGGAGAGTTGGTTTCTTACTGTGCCAATAGCTCCTTTTTCATATCCGAAATCGTTTTGATTTAATATCATTTATTTGTTGAGTTATATGCATTATTGATTTTTTCAAATCGATTTTGTATTGACACTTAAATCCGCCTTTAGCTTTTGCAAATCTAATTTCCCACCTTTGACGCATAATTACTTCATTATACTTATGATCAAGGAAGTCAAATCAAGATGATTCAAGTCAAGGAGATGATGCAAGATAACGATCTCAAGAATTCAAAGTCAAAAATTAAAGGCTCAAAATCAAGATCACAAAGCATGGATGAACAAAGCCATTACAAACAAGACAAGACCATAACAAGGCAAAGCATAAACGTCAAACGTCATATCTTCAATATCATTGGTGGTACGTAGGAGTTTGAAGAAAGAGACCTCAACATTGGGGGAGATTGTTAGCCTTAATTATATCAAGTCAAACAAGAATATTATCGGTCTTAGAAAGTCAAACTAGGTCTTGTATTGTAATAGGCTAGTCGAGTTCAACGGGCTTGGACTGTAATCTAATATTGTCCGTGTTTTAGGCTCAAAGCCCAAGTTATGCCAATCCCGACCCAAGTTACAAGCCCATACGCCACCTAGCAAGGTATGGGTAGAAATAGAACCCTCTCCACACATGGAGAGGGTGTTGGTTACATTTTCTCTCTTTTGTAATCCACTAATTCTCTAATCTAATCTTCCTTTCTTGTTTTCTCTCTCTACTTTCTCTCTCTAAGTTTTCTTTTTATTTTCTAGCATATTGGTAAAGGTTATTGTTGTGTAATGGATTAAATTAGTGGGATAACAATCATCCTTCCAATCATCTTATTCTACATTCAACTGAACCCCAGCTTCCTCTTGTTTACACAATAACATCTTTTCCTTGTGATAAGTTGCATCCTTTACTCATTTCGGTTTCTGACATTTCCTCGATACATGCCCATATTCCTTGCAGTTAAGACACTAAATCCCAGACTTCTGCACTACATGAGTACCTACATTTTCCCTAGCCCCAACAACATTAACTGCCCTCTGATTATCATACCCAGTGCCTCTGTTGATTCTTGGAGAATTATCTTGATTAGCTCTACTGGTGTTTGATGAAGTTTGAAGGTTGTTGTTGGTAGGTTTGTAGATTTTCTTGAACGAGAGAGAAATTAAAGCCATGAGTTTGTCAATCTCCTTTTCCTTTGACATTTCCTCATCTTCAGTAACCGTAGCAGGTTCTGGATCATAAGTAGGAGCAGAAGAGGTAACAATTGCTTTTCCTCTGTTTCTGGTAGATTGTTGTGATCTGGTGGAGGAATATTGAGTGTTTTGAGTAGGATGGTTTTGATGATGGTAAACTGGTTGTTGTTGAGCAACAAGTGCAAGTGGATTAGCAGTACGTGCTAGTCTTTCAGCTCTTATCTCATTGACTTCATTCTGGTGTTGCTTCAGAATGTCATAAAGCTTGTGATAGGAGACAGTCTTCAGCTCTTGACTCTGCTTAACAAGTGTCACAAACCTTTGCCATTCTGGTTGTAGTTGAAGTAAGAACTGGACATTCACTTGATGATTATTTGTAACATGACACTGATTTTTGACAAGCTTATTCACCATCTTGTAAACTGTGAGTAATACGATTCAAGTGATTCTCTATCCCTTGATGTGAATTTTTCCAAACTCCAATAAAAATTGTTGTTTCAATATCTTGAACACATTGATTGTTTCACCTGTTTTAACCTTTCAATGGCTTTCCACATTTCACATGCATTCGGACCAATCATCAATTGTGGAGTAGATATCGTTTAATCTAACCCTGTAAAGAATGATCTGAACTGCATTAACTTCGCATTCAATTAACGTCGAAATGTCTGGTGAAACATTCATATAGTTCCCATATACTTATCTGTATTGGTTTCAGAACTACCTCAGAAACTGGAACTCCTTCTCAGCCCATTGATACGTGTATGGTGGATTTTAGAGAACAATATGGATGAGTTCACTGTTAAGTTTTGGTGTCAATTGTATCCATCTTGATTCTGTATTTCCACTGAACGTAATTACCCCGGTGCTAACATGGAGGCAATCTTTTGCTACCCTTGCTTCCATGTAGCATTAAGCGATCATTCAATGATTATGAGATTTGCAAATTGAAAATTTGAATTTGACATTTTGATGAAGTTTGGAATGATATCTAACTTAAGTGTATGAGGTTGTGTTTGTATTGTGGAGAGAGAGAATCAAGTAACTCCAAGTGAATTTACAACTCTATGATTAAAACCGAGAAGGAAAAAGTTTACTTGTCGGGATTTTACAAAATCAATAGAAAAACCGTGAAATTAAAATTGACATCTTTTCGCTTGAGATTGCATATTTACGCTTGGTTTAAGAATTGCCTTTTCGCCTTGAAAAAAGAAAATGGGTGGGCATGTTTCGCTGAAAAAATGAAAATTGCATGTTTTCGCTTCATTTCATACATATTTCGCTTTACCAAAATCCCTGCATATTTTTGCTTAAACTTAAATTTGCATGTTTTCCGTGAAATCAATCATATTTCGCTTGAACATTAATCCTGCATATTTCGCTTGTCTTCTAACTTATTTCGCTTAACAACTAACCTTGCATATTTCGCTTAACATTCAAACATATTTCGCTTGTACATTATTTAACATATTTCGCTTGGAGTCAAACCTGCATATTTCGCTCAAATATCAACATATTTTGCTTGGAGTTAAACCTGCATATTTCGCTTCAGTTTCTAGACATATTCCGCTTTGTGTCTCTTTCGGGTGTGGACCACAAACACAAACAAACAAGTTGTCCTTTACTTGTGAAGCAACAATTGTAGATCTTTGTCCCTTAATCCTAACCGGTTTGGGACCACAATTAGGATAAGACAAACCACAAATAAGCTGAAATAAGCTTGTAAAAAAAGCTAAGAAATAAGTTCAAAATAAGCTAGGAAATAGCTCGAAAATAAGCACAGAAATTATAAAGTCTAAAAAGCTAGTTTGAAGAACAAAGTAAAAGGATGACGTGACTCTTGTGTATCTTCCGAAACACACAAGAAAAACACCACGTCAAGAGAAAAGAAGAAGAAAAATAAGCCGATTGTAATAAGCTTATAAAAAATGACTTTGGAGCTTATTAAACAAGAAAATACGCCTAGACTTATGAGCTCTATCAAGGAAAGAGTAAAATGAATAAACCAAAATCCAAAAACCCTTTTTGTCGTGGGTTTTTGAAACAAAATAAGCCACAAATTTGGCTTATTGAATCATGAATCGAACACTAAACACCCCTTGGCGAATGATACCACATGTTGGTCTTATATTAATCCTTCATAACTAATAATCAATCCCGAATAAGCCCTATATAAGCTCTATTTGAGCCGGCAAAAGAAAGAAAGAAAAGAGATGAAAAGGAACTTAGGAAAGTTAGATTAGAGAGAGAAAGGTGAGTTACAAGTGTGAGAAAATGCAACCAACACCCTCTCCATGTGTGGAGAGGGTTTCTTTTATACCCTTGAGTCATAAGTGGCATGTGGGCTTTTCTACTTGGGCCGGACTTGGCTAAACTTGGGCTTTGAGCCCCAAACACGAACAATATTAGATTACAAGCCAAGCCCGTTAAACCCGACTACCCTATTACAATACAAGACCTAGGTTGACTTTATAAGACCGATAACATTCTTGTTTGACTTAATATAATTAAGGCTAACAGTGAATACTAAGTTTACAAAACCATCTATCTTGGGAAAACCACCTTCAAACTCAGGAACAAAACTTTATTCTGTCATTCCTTTTCCAAACAACTCGGTACCAAAAACTCAAGAATCAAAATTTGTGCAAAACGACAAAGTGATTGCCCCCGGAATATATAGAACCAATCCTCTTAAGAATTCTAGTGTAGACAATTTTGTGCCTAACAAACATGTAAAAGCAAGCGTTAGGACAAAATCAATCACTATTTCCTAACCTCATGTCATCACTAAGAAAGATGTGAATTTCAACACAAATGGTTTACCTTCTACATGATTAGAAAACACTACTAAGACCAGAAGACCACAGCCTAGGAGTAATACAAAGAATGATAGGATCCCCTCTGTGTCTAAGAGTAGTTACCTCTCGAATAATCTTGAAAAAGTAGAAGAACACCATAGGAATTTATAGTTTTCTAAAACTCCAAACCATAGGTCAACAGAAGGTAATAACATTAAGCTTGCTATTCGGAATGAAAAATTTGAGGTTATTTATGCTACATGTAAGCAATGTTTGATTACTGCTAATCATGATGAATGTGTGTTTAAGCATGTGAATAACCTGAATTCAAGCAAGAAAAACCAAAGTGCTAATGTTTTAGAAAGTGCAAATCAAAAGAAACATAAGCCAAATGTTAAAAAATCAAAGAAGTTAGGTTTCAGAGAAAGACTTGCTTCACCTAGGCCTAACAAACCTAGAACTTGCCTAAGGTGGTTACCAACTGAAAGAATTTTTGACCTTTGTGGAAAAATAACTACACCTAGTAACACCAAGAGTGAGTATGACACATCTGTGTGTGTTAATGCAAGTGCTTCTAACCCTCAAGAAGCTACAAGCAAAGGGTTTCCAAATTCCACTTCTTTTCTTGATAGGTTTACGAGACTTCGAAGGCAGAATACGTGTCTCTACACGCTTGTTGTTCTCTAATTTGTTCAAGGAATGGCTTATGTACACATCAGTACTTAACCCGGACTTCAAAGAAAGGAAAGTTTATCTTTAATGATATCTTATCCTCTCAACGAGAAGATAACAACTTATCAGACTTGAGCTGACACAAAAATGTCAATTCAAAGACATTCAAAGTCTTTAGAGCCCAAGTAACATTGGTTTTCAAAACAGTTGAACGCATCTTTTCAAGAATTTCTCAAAAGGTTTTTCAAAATCTTTCAAAATTTTATGTTTAACACTCCCTTCGCATGACACTTTCAAAATTCGAATCATTTTTTATATGTGGGTCAGTTTTTGAGGGTTAGTTTTTCAAACCAAGTCTTAATGCTTTTAGACACATTCTCTCTCATGTAATTTGTGTGTCTAAAAAATTTCACAATTGTATATATTTATCAGAAAAGAAAAATATAAAATTATAAAACCTATAAAAGCATAATACAAAATCGAAATTTTTTCAAAAATATCAAAAGTAATCTTCTCCGACATGTATCTCGACAATTTATAATATTTACGTCCCTAGAAATGTCGTTTAATAATGACACGGGAATGTAAATAAAGTTCAAGCGAGAGTTGCTAAACGTTTTCAAAACATGTCTCTTAAAATTTTCTCTACGACTTCTAAGTAAATGTCAGCTTAGGACTCGGACTCCAAAGAAAGGAAAATGTTCAGTTATGCACATTATTCCTTAAAAAATGGGAAGTTCATATCTTCTCGGTCTTGAGCAAAGTCATATAAACATTCAAAGTTTTGAATGCTTAAGAGAAGTACTAAGGAAATGATAATTAATCAGATAAATTCAATATCATTTTCCCGTTGAGCATAATTTTTTAAGATATTTTATAAAGAAATATTAAAAATCTTTCAAAATTGTGTGCTCAACAATCTCCCACTCTAAGTTTTTACTCTAATCTATTTTTGAGAGGGAGCATATCTTTTAAAAACATCTACAAGTGGTTCATTCGGCATACAACATTGTTTTCCTCATGCTCGTTCATTCTACAAGTGCATCAACGTACATTAACTTGTATTTTAATTCACATGTTAAATCAAAATTACAAACACATATGCAATTTTTAAGGGGGAGAATAGTGATTAAAATGTGATCAATATGGCTTAACTCGGATAAGATCTTTTGAATATAAGTGCGTTCCTGACCTCGCATGTGCAAAACTCTTTCATAATTTGGTGCATATGTAAAGGGGGAGCTTTTTTGTGAATCTAAAAACTTTTAATGTGTATCAAATGATATCTCAAACATGTTGATTGATTTTTTAAATGTTTTTATGGATTCGATGGTAATACATAATGACTGACCAACTGATGATCATCAAGGAGATATAAGGCGGTTAAGGATAGGTATTATGTTCCATGATCCAGCCAAAACCAAAGGGATCTACCCAGGAACACTCTAATAGATAGAGTAGAAGTCCTTAGGTATGATTAAAAAAAAGGAATAGAGTGAGAATGATATTTAAGCGGTTGAAGAATGAAAAAGAATTAAAAGGATAAAAGGTCTAAAGAAAGAAGCCCTCCATTCATTTAGGCGAAAACCGAGTCAATGCATAATCTATTAGTAATCACAAAGCTGATTCTGGTATTGAAGACAAGCCATCATGGACCTAGTGATGCAATGCACAACCCTCCCAGCTACTCAGGCTTCTCTCAAAAGAAGTTTGTTTCATTTCTCATGGAGATCAACACGCTTCTACCAACTTTCTCATTTCGAGATCATAGATATTAAAAAGATGGCAGTCCGCTCCAGCCCCCAATCACCAATTAACAAAAATGCACTTATAGAGTCTAGATCTATCGAGATTAATCCTTAAATCTCATTAGGACACAATTTCATATACACTTGTTGTTCATCATCAAGAACACAAGCTGTACAAGAGTCCAACACAGACATGAATATAATTTGTGTGAATTGATGAGAATTGACGAATATTTTTTTGGTAAACATAAACCTTTCGATATGTTTAAAAGTCTTTATTCATTAACATGTCGACGGATTTTCAAAAAAGTTTTTGATCTCATGTCCATTATGGCAGCCTCAAAAGGGCATCTGGGCATGGGAAGACTGAACATGAATTGACCACTCAATCAGTCAGATAGTACTAACCGATTCACTCTTATCGTGTTGTCTGCTTTGAGACGTTCTGGTAATGAGAACTAGCAAGTACGGTGAATCTGATGCTTATGTTAGAGAATCCAACACTTTGAGCTGGAAACCCTGTCAAGGAGATTCTTTAAATCTACCTGATCATAGGTATAATATTTATACTGTAAAATGAGGAACTAATGGTTATCGCAACCTAAAATCAACAAAATGACAAAAACATATTCATCCATATCGGTTGTTTATTACTAACCTAAACATGCAGGACTAGTCGATGGCGTAACTACCACATTCTAGCTGAGTCGCAGTCAAGGCCACATACTCATAGTCAAAGTTCAAGGATACATACAAAGGCATCAATCATGAATTGAAGACAACTCTGAATATCAAAGATACACTTTCGTAAGCTTTGATAAACAAGAACTTCCTCAAAGAACATCAAGTACAAGATTTCAAGTAAAACAAGTTACAAGATCTATGTTGAGGGAGATTGTCAGCCTTCAAGTGATGTCAGAGTATGAGTATGTTGGTTAAGAAGTGTTCCAGTCAAGAAGTATCTGAGATTATCTCAAGGCTAAAGATCAAGATATCAAGATAAAGTCAAAAGATATCAAGATAAAGACTAAGATCTAAGATCACAAGCATGCAAAAGGGACTGCAAAAGAATTCCTAAGAATACAAGGCTCTAAAATCCAAGATGTCACAAGAAGTGAAGCCATAAGTGCAATGACCACCCTTTAGGGGGAGATTGTTAGCCTCATTTTTAGTAAAGTGATGATCATTATTTATTCCCGAGCCTTATATAGGAAACACCAGTTTATGGTAATTGTTTAAGCTAATTGGGCCTAGGTTTCAGGCTAAAGCCCATTTATAGTCTTGTATTCGTTCCACTAAGGCCCAACCAAAAGCCCATTAGGCTTGGCCTCTCTTTGGCTATTAATAACCCTTCCTAGCTTGTTAGAAAGGGTGTTGGTTCATTTCTTTCTATGCTAGAGCCTTCCATTTTCTCTCTTTCTCTTTCGCTCTCTAAACCTTCTTTCTCTCTCCAAAAAATTCTTTTATTTTTGTGTATGTGTAAGATGATATAACCTTACAACAAACTTAACATAAATCAATTAGTTCAACGAGCATGCATATCATTCATGAACGTTAAAATTAAACTTGGACATGTAAATTACATAGTTAAAAACATAGAAAGTTTAAATACTAGATAAGCCTAAAATTGTTCTCCTTAATGATTTTATTCATCACTTTCATCTTCACTTGATAAGTCAGAGTCACTATCGAAGTGATCGTCATAGTTCCCCATAAGTACCATAACATGAGGAAAGAGTCGATATTTAGGACTTTGAAGTTATGGATAGATAGATGTAACAAAACGAAAGAGACGAGTCAACAACATACCATATGGCATAGGTGTGTTGACTTGATTCTTGACATTTGAAATGCGTTTAGCAATGAAATAGGCAAGTTTATATGGTTGTTTGGCGAGAATGCAATAGAGCATGTGACAAGAAGAGGCCGAGAGATAATCATAGTTTTCTCCTAAGCTTAGGATATTTTGCCAAATGATTTCTTCCCAATATCTCAAATTTAGGAAAAGTTCAAATTCGTGAATTTTATTGGATATGGGATGTTAGACTTTTCTATGATTAGTTTTAAGATAAGAGTTTATTTCATTTGTTGTAGGAATGTGAGTGTGATAAGGGCCTTCCTTTTCTTGATTATTCATGAGGGATTCAAGAAAACATTCTTATGTATAGGCACGTTGACCATAACATGGGATGCCAAGGATGTTACCAAAATGTTCAAGAGTGAGAGATAATTCAAGATCTTGAAACCAAAACTAAATAGAAAAGGTATAATCTTCATTTTTATAAGGTTGACTCGAGAGTAGAATTCTAACACGAATCTAGGAAAAATAGGTTTGTCAGTGTCGTAGAGGCAGTTGAGGTTTATGGTTTGAAACATGGTTTTGTTTGATCCTTTTCAATATAAGATGGATGAACAACACGTCCTTCATAAAAAAGTACGCGACTCTAGATTTTTAAGCACATTGATGAGATGTCTTGGGGTAGAATTTTCATTTGAGATTTTAGGAATATAGTTTTGTGTTTGAAGAAGTTCTGCTTGTAAGTAGTTGAGATATATTGACACCTATAGTAAGAAGGTAATTACTCAACAACTTATGTGTGTGTGTGTGATTTTTTTATATAAAAGTCTAAGTGTGTGCCTATATGTGAACAATGTGGGGGTGCGTTTTGCTCGACTCAAAGTAAAATAATGAGCAAACCCAAAGCGCTCCTAAGTCCAATTTCGCTCAAGCGTGAATGTGTCGATATATATATATATATATATATATATATATATATATATATATATATATATATATATATATATATATAGCTGGATCGATTGAGAAGATTTTAATTTTGAGAAGATTGAGAAAGTTTTCAAAACGATAGATATTTAACTTTGATTCAAGTTTTTCAAGCATAGAACTCATTTTAATGTGATTATAATCAACAATGTGTAAAAAAAAATTGAATCAATGGTAAAAAATTCTCAATTTTGCAATATAAGTACAATACTGAATCATGTGTATAAATTTAATGAATCATTATCATAACTCGATTTAACAATGATTTGTGAATCAAATCAGAAAATATATGAATGAATAGCTCAAACGAAGATTTCTCAATCTTCTCAAAATAAAAACCTTCTAAATAAAACCAAATCATATATATATATTCCAAAAGCCATTCAAGAGATCATAATGCATGATCAAAATCATTTTTGCATTGTATTAACAATGTAGTTAAACAACATTTGTAAACTTTCTAGTCGTGAGAAGTTTTGATTGAAAATAAATTTGGGGTTTTTGGCAAAATTTGATTTATTGAATGATTTCGTCTAAAAATGCAATCCTAATGTCTATGGGAATCCAAATAGTCATACATTATAGTATCCTAGTCTTAATTATGCAAACATCAAACAAAAAAACAAAATCCCTAAATTTAGGTTTTAACAAAATTGGAACCCTAGACTCATAATTGAAAGGTGATGAAGATGAAATCACTTACAATTGTTGTTGATTATTTGTGTCTTAATCTTCGCGTTTTTGCCCTTTAATTTGCAATTTCATGATGTTTTAGAGACGGTTTTGAGGGTGTTTGGTCGTGGCTGAGTTTTGGGTAAGAAACAAGTAGTCCCATTTATTTAATACTGGGTATTTTACCTGCTCTAACGAACATACATATCTGCCATAATCAAAGACGAATCCGGGGTGGGTGGATCTGTGGAGGGCTAAAAAACATGCCGAATTAAATAGTGGAACCTAGCGGATGTACCAACACACATGCGATAATAACTTAACTCATGCTTTAGGGCAAACATCTCAACATTCCATGATTCTTGATGAATATCACAAGAATTCTTAGGTTCCCATCTATTATGGATGTGAGGTGACTGAGTCACCCTCTTGCCATAATAAATTAGGCGAGCATGCATTCTTGGTCTTTCATAAAACAAAATTTTATTGATGAAACTATATCGTTCCTGTCATGACCGGTTAGCCCAGTCATAAGGATCAAAATGACGATGCATCATGTTGTAGTATTCCATGTACAGTTTGATAAAGACAATTAGTCATTCAATCATTACTCTATGACGTGTCTACATTGTAATAGTTTTTAGGTAGGCGTTTTGCCCACACCAATTGCCTTCTAGAGACAACTCCTAGGGCCAAGACTCCAACATAAGTCGGGAATATTTAGTCTCTTCACCAGCCTTAGGTTTGCTGTGGCATAATACCAATAGATCGCACCATAAAGCAAGTGGAACCTCAATTCATTGATCTCTACTATAGCAAACGACCAATGAATTCAGAAATCCACCTCATCTAGCGTCAGCTATGTACCCATAGACATTACACTATGGTGTATTTATCTTTAGGGTCTGACCTAAGAGAGTGTAACAATTATAGGTGATCCACTAATCTAAGATTACCATAGGGCAAGACCTTAAAACCATCGGTCCTCCAGTCTTATCTTTTATATCTACTATTAAGACAATTTCATCTCGAAAAAATCGTTTTACGTATGAACTATGCCTTAGTTCATACCATGATTTGTTAACTTTGCAAAACAAATCATTTGTAATAAAATGCGTCTAAACTAAGGTTTACTGATGAGGTGTCATTTTATATACTATTTTGGGGTTATCTAACCCCCTAAATCATGTAAATATGCTAGATTATGTGCTTTGTTGTTTGTTTTCAGGTTTTTAGCACTTGGATGGCATTTAGAGGGAATACACGTGACTTGGGATCATTTGGAGAAGAAACGGATGAGATTACGGACCTACACCAAATCCTTGAAGAAGTATTGCTTACAGCGCGTGGAGACGGTGTCGCAGGCAAAAAGCGGCGCCGTCGTGATCCATCTGGTGACGACGTCAGAGATTTTGTGACGGCGTCAGGACGTGGCCGACTTAATGAGGATCTAGAATCATCCACGTAGCGACGGCGTCAGGATTACAACGCAACGCCGTCGCAACGATATCTCTATATATATTAAACCGATTTTAGGGTTTCAAGTGTGTGCAACTTTTAGGATAACTTTGTATAACTTAGGGAGACGAACCCTAGCTCTTGTAGCAGCTTCATAGGTCATTTTTAGGGCCTCAAAACCCTATCAAACTACCTTGAATCCATGTTTTAATCCAAGTAAGGTTATTTATCATTAATCATTCAATATGTCTATGTGTTGTGTGATTGATTTATCTCTTTGCTTTCTTTATAACATGCGAGGCTAAACCCTCCTTTGTATTTGCTTATGATTGCATGAAAGTCGGATTGTAGATCCTTTTATTGTTGCTTCTTGATTGATGATTGTGCGCGTTAGGTTCTAGAAAACCAGCTTTTGTCTGTATCGCTGTAGACACGTCTAGGGAAACGCGAGTGCGTAGAAAGGATACCATCGGGTAACAGTCTTCATACTACCTTGCCCCTTTATATGGTTGATCCCTCTTAAGATATTTCACATGCATTTAATGTACTCTTAGGGGCCTTGTAATAGTCTTCATACTACCTTACTTGTGCGTTGCCCTAACGAAACATTAAATAGACGGCGGGTTCGTATAATCCGTTCATGACCTAGGAAATACTTACACATATCATCACAAGTGTGACAAGGCAACAAGATAAGGAGAATCAGTCTGATTAGTAATGCATGATTAAGTAAATACATTCAATTATCATAAAGTTATCACTAGTAGATTAGTTTATTAATTAGTTTAGTTAGTAGTTAAACAAACCAACCTCTCAAACCATAAATTACATGATTTACTATAATATAAAAACACAAAAATAATCTTCTCTCAACCCCTAGAATTTTGTTAGACCGTGATCAAGCCTTCCCAACCTATTCCCCTAGAGAACGATAACAACCCCCGAGTCTTGTCTATACTACTACTACAACGGTTAGGTACTCTGCCTAGGGAGTTGTAAAACTTCGTGTTGAAGTCCTACGACTACCGCATCAAGTTTTTAGCACCGTTGCCGGGGAATAGTTAGGTTCTGATCATAGTTTAGTTTAGTTATACTTGCTTGAATCCTTTCAAGTGAGACTTTAATTTCCGCATATTAGCTTTCTCGTAGTCTATATTTTCTTTGTGTTAATTGTTTCGTAATCCATTCTCGTCAACCACCATGGCATACGAGAATCTTATCCGTACTATTGGAGACTACTCCAAAACCTAGCCACGAGGGCTACAAGAATACCATTAAACTCCCCGTAGGTAACAACATGGTACCTCTTCGATCCGACACCATCCGGTTGGTGCAAAACGAATGCTCATTCTACGAACTTCAGTCCGAGGATCCGAACCAACACCTCAAGGATTTCTTAAAACTTGTGGACTCACTTAACCTTGACGGTGAAAATAGGGAAAGAACGCGCCTACGTTTATTTTAATTTTCCCTTCGCGATGAAGCTAGCAATTGGCTTGAACATCTTCCAGCAGGATCCATCACCATATGGGAGGATCTTACTATTTGTTTCCTTGCTCAATTCTTTCCACCGGGAAGGACCGTAAAACTCCACAATGATATCCTAATGTTCCAACAATATCATGGAGAATCTCTATCAGAAGCATGGACTCGTTGCATTAGAGGACCTCACCCTCTATGACAACGAAATTTGGAATGACCCAAGGGATTTTGCTAAGCTGGTCAAGGCAATCGTTTTGCCTCAAGATGTCCCGAGTACATCCGACCACCGTCTAATCGAGCTTGAAAATCAAGTCCAACGCTTGATGGAAGCTCATCTTGCTCCGACACAACCTACTCAAGTGAACAAAATCACTACCTTACGTGAGATCTGCAGAGGTCCTCACGACACTCAGTATTGCATGGAAGATCCTGAACAAGCCTTTTATGAATACGCATCCTCGCGTACCGGTGAAGCGGGAGGTAAGTGGTATTATTCAAGCCCAAGCAAAAAAATCTTGGTGACACCTATAATCCATCATGGAGAAGTCACCTAAACCTTAGGTGGAGACAACCCCAAAATTCTTAAAATAATTTTTCAAACCCACCTAACCGGTTCTAACCCAACGATTCAATCCTGAACCGTTCCATCAACAACCGTCCTTAAAGCTTTAACAATCAATTAATTCTTGAAAGATTGGTATCCAATTTCAAGGCATCTCAAGACGTTAGACTGTCCAAGTTTGAAGCCGATTTCAAACAATAGCAGAGTGAGATGACCAACAAAATCGACACAGTATTGAAGGCCATCACTGATTGAATAGCAGGAGCACTACCTAGCGATACGGTTAAGAACCCGAAACTGAGTACTTCTCTAGTTTTGTCTGCTCGTTCTTACCCAACAATGGACCCGCAATGTTCAACCCATGTCCATGGTTCGATCAACGCCGTCGCAATCCATTCCGAGAAATAAAGCGATTCCTATGATGAAAAAGCTAAAGAGAATGAGGAAGAAGAAAAGGATAGCCTGGAAAATATCCATGTCAACCCTTCCACGCCGCCCGATCCATCAGTTGCATTTATCACCAAAAAAAATCCCCAAATTCAATTCATTCTTCGAATCGCTCGGGTTGGTTCCTCAATCATCCGACACCGTGGTCGTTTGCACAAAGGGAGACGATGGAGAAGTCATGTTTATTGAGTTAATTAGAAAGATTGATGACTCTAGCGAAGGAGAACCTAAAGAGGAAGGGAGTACAACAACCGAAGGGGTAGGAGCAGAATATTTTAACATATTCCTAACTAGGAGTGAACTCGCATATCACAAGTAGCTCATGTGTAGCCCAATGCCTTTGATATTTCTAAGGAACCCCATCATCATGGAAGGGTGCCCATCAAACCTCAAGATACCATGCAACATTGGGCATGTGCATGTGGAAAAGGCTTGCATTGACCCTAACTCCCCTCTAAATATCATGACCCAGATGATGTATAATTGGATCATGAAAAGAAAACTTGACCATAGGGAAAACTCGAATAGAGGATTTAGCAATTTCACAGGAAGGATCAAGGGAATGCATGTCTTCGTGGGAAACTTTACCTATATCGTAGACTTCATGATTGTTTAGGATATTAGTTCAATTATAGACCCTATGTTGTCACAAGTAGTACTAGGGAAACCTTTTTTGAAAATATCCAACATGACTCACGACCCACTCGAAGGTGTTGTAAGATTCATTAACGGGACCGATGAAGTTTCCTATAAGATGCCCCATAAGATAGAACAATACAACTCAATGTCAGACTTAGAAAAAGAGCAAACAAAATCAGTCTACCTTAGGAACGAAGAAGACAAGAGAAGAGGAGTGGAGTATGTAATGAGCAAAATATTAGGATTTTATAAGGAGTGCTTAGAGCTTGGACCCGAATATGTGACTGGAATAGACGACGAAGGATAAGTCACGTAAAGACGTGTGACTTCGAGTCTAGCTACAAGACTCGTAAATAAAGAAAAGCACTTTTTAGGAGGCAACTCAATACTTACTTTTCCCGCATATTAGGAGTGTCTTGTGTTTTAATTCTTTATTGTTTGTTTTATTATGTTTGAATTATTTTGCAATCATGCTTTGTTTGTTTGTAACTTCGTCTTATTTTCAATCAAAGGTATTTTGCAACAAAATAAGTGTAGGGGAAATATTCGGTTTTTAGAACCAAATTCAAACATTTAAAATGAATTGTTTAGATTAATCCGTGTCATTTTTTAGTCATATGATTGAATTATTAATTCTCAGGCTGTCATGCAGCATTTTGTACAGGAAAATAACTTATAAGAATGAGTGCAAGAAATTTTTCATAAAAAACGAAAAATAAGTTTTCACAGCGTGTGGAGACGACGTCATGATTTACACGCGACGCCGTCACCGCTACACTTGTGATAGGGTCAGGATATTCCTAACGGCGTCAATCGCCCAGTTACAGGAAAACTCAAAAATTTTAAGTATTTTTTAAAACATAACTTGTACACCACTTAAGAAAGTTTAAATTATTTTATAAACCTGCAAAACCCTGAGTTTAACAATTCTCTCATCCTATCTTTACTGTTTTAATATAGTCGAAACCCTAAACTCTTATTGTATATATTTATCCCATGGATTTTACGCTTGGTGTAGTTGTCTTTGTCTTTGATTACAGGTTATATTTGATGAGAAGAAGCTTGAAAGTTCTTAGGAAGTTTCATTAGACGATTCTTAGAGGACGATTTAACCAGTTATCGCATGTTTCTTCTCCATTATTGAGCAAACCAGGAGAGTACTAGTTTCTTTTACCTGTTTTATTTCCCCTTTATTCGTTTTACGGGTACTTCTATAGAACACTAGGGACAATGTTTAACTTAAGTGTGGGGGAGGGGGAAATAAGCCTTAGAAACTATTCTTTCATTTGCTATTTTCTTGTTCCTTAAAATGATAGGTAATATATCGAAACATAGCATAAAAAGGTAATTTTGACCAAAATTTAAATTTTTTTATGACACACACTCACGAGAACTGAGTATTAATAGTGTCTCATGGATAAGAAAGTATATGACTAGCACAAAAAAACCCTTAGAATTCCACCCAAAAAATGTGAGGTTCTCCTTTAGATCTATAGGAATTCGGGTATCCATTATTGATACCTAAGATAGTTTATACCTTTAGCTTTCTCGAGTTAAGGAGTGAGCAGTCATATGTGTCTATTCTGTCGTTACAGATGTGTACGTGTGGTCTTTGTCGCCTTTTTTGGAGCATTAAGATCGGTATTTGTTGATCCCAATAGAATAGATCTTGCTTAGCTTGTATAAGGCTAAGTTGTATTGAATAAATTCAAAACAACTATGATAGAAACTTTGATTGTGAATATCAAAGACTATGTGGAATCTAGTCAATGATACTAAGAAGAATTTCAATGAAACAATAATGAATAAGATTAATAACAAATAGTTTACCAAACTTTCTGCCTCAATATAATACGAACACTCTTAATAGTGTTAGGGTTACAAAACCTTGAAGCTATGACAATTCTATAAATGACTCAATTTGATACTTTGATACTGATACATAGAATTCTATACCCTAGATCCTCCTTTTATACACCAAGGAGTCCTAATAGGATTTTAATATTTTCCTAAGTTATCATGATCATTTGAATTAGCTTCTTTTCATTGGAATCTCTGATAAAGTGATGTCTAATCTCAATGTGCTTTATTTTTTAATGAAAAATAGGGTTCTTAACTATGCATATAGTACTCTCATTATCAAAATAGATCTTTGTATGCATAAAGTTATACCCATAATCCAGCAATTGATTTTGAATCCAAAGCACTCGGCCACAACAACTTGAAGCAGCTACGTATTCAGCCTCTGTTGTGGAATTAGCAACCACAGTCTGCTTCTTGCACTACCATAAAATCAATCTATACCCTAGGAATTGACAACCTCCTGTTGTGGACTTCCTATCTAAGCTTGCTCCTGCATAGTCACTGTCAGTATATGCCACCAAATCAAAAGGTGAATCCATAGGATACCAAATGCCCAATTTAGGTTGCCCTTTAAGATATCTAAAAATTCTTTTCACAGCATAAAGATGTGACACTTTAGGGTTAACTTGGAATCTGGCACATACACATACAACAAACTTTATATCTGGTCTTGAAGAAATAAAATACATCAATGAGCCAATCATTGATCTATACATGTGTTCATCTATGTCTTCACCATCTGCATATTTGAGCAAAGGCTTATAGGTTTCCATAGGTGTGCTTGTTGTTTTGACATCACTAAAGCCAAATTTCTTCAAAATCTCAGTCACATACTTATCTTGGCTTATAAAAATCCCATCTTTCTTTTGCTTCACTTGCAGTCCTAAGAAGAATGTGAGTTCACCTATAGAACTCATCTGAAACTTCTTATGCATCATCTTCTCAAACTCTGTGCATAATGACTTCTTTGTAGAGCCAAATATGATATCATCTACATATACTTGAACTAACAGAATATCACCTTTTCCCTTTTGATAAACAAAGTCTTGTCAATCTTTCCTCTTTGAAACCCATTGTCCAACAAATAAGTTGGCAAGGTTTCATACCAAGCTCTGGGAGCTTGATGCAGTCCATAAAGTGCGTTTTCTACTTTGTATACTCTATTAGGGAAGTCTGGATCTTCAAATCTTAGTGGTTGACAAACATAGACTTCCTTTTCAATCTTTCCATAAAGAAAAGCACTCTTCACATCCATCTGGTACACCACAAAGTCTTTATATGAGGCATAGGCTAAGAATAACCTGATTGCTTTAATTCTCGCAATTGCAGCAAAAACCTCATCATAATGAATTCCTTCCTCTTGTTTGTAACCCTGAGCAACCAATCTTGCTTTATTCTTAATCACAATACCTCTTTCATCCTTTTTGTTTTTGAAGACCCATTTAGTTCCTATAGCTCTCTTTCCATTAGGCAACTCTACCAAAGTCCAAACTTCTTGTAGCTTGAATTGTAGAAGCTCTTCCTGCATAGCCTCTATCCAGCTTGGATCCTTCAATGCTTGAACTACCTTTTTGGGTTCTTCTTATGATAAAAAGCAAGCAAACAAGCAATTTTGGAGGTCTTTATGGCTTGTTCTTTGTTTAAGAGTAGTACTAATAAACCCATATTCCTCCAAATTCTTTGTCATCTGTCTTGTTTGAGTAGCTGATTGCAGATCTCCAATGGCTTAATTAAGAGGATGATCCTTATGTATTCTTATAGTATGAACATGACTGACCCGGAAGTATGTATCCAAAATGTTTATGTCAGCTCCTGAATCATCATTTTCAGCATCACTACATCTGCCAATTTCTTCCAAATAAGGCATATTTAGATCATCAACACATCTATAGACTATATTCTCATAAATAGCATTATCCTCTATGCCAGCAGCATTAACAGTTGGACTAACAGTAGGACTAACAGTATTATTATTGTTAGTGCTGTTGACATTAGCATCCTTTTCTTGATCAACTCTTTCACCCTCTTCACTTGGGTTACCACCTTCATTCCTTGTATCTTCATTCCACTTTCATTCCCTGGATCTTTAGCATCCTTCTTTTCCTCCTCCCTTGATGGTTTGAATCTAGCATCAGGAGAATTTTTTAGACTAGAAGAGAATGGTAGATCTTGAGTCCATAATGGTAGCAGTATGTAATCTTTGCCAGGTACTGTCTCCACTCTAGCTTTACCTGCATCATCACATGCTTTTGTACCTGCATTACCATTAGACTGATTCCCTACAACAACTGGCTTATAGTTCATAGAATTTGTTAGTGCATCTATATCAAAAAGCCAATTAGGTCCACTTCCTGCAATATTATATGTATTTTCACTAAATTGTACATGCATGTTCTCTTCTACTATCCTAGTTCTACTGTTGAATACTCTGAATGCTTTGCTATTGGTAGAGTATCCTACAAAGAACCCTTCATCAGCCTTTCCATCAAACTTACCTAGGTGATCTATGGTATTAAGGATTGTAACAGGACACCCAAATGGTCTCATGAAGCTTAAGGCAGGTTTTCTACCTAGAAAAAGTTCATAAGGGGTCTTGTTGTGAGGCTTGATAACTAACACCCTATTTTGGACATAACAAGCAGTATTAACTGCTTCAGCCTAGAAAGTTGTTGGCAATTTTGAATCAGCTAGCATAGTCCTAGCAGCCTCTATTAGTGTCCTATTTTTCCTTTTAGCTACTCTATTTTGTTGTGGAGTCCTAGCAACACTAAATTCCCTCTTAATACCCTTCATTTCACAAAACTGATTCATGACCCTATTCTTGAATTCAGTCCCATTGTCACATCTAATCACTTTCACCTTAAGGTCTATTAGATTTTCTATGCCTGTTATGAATGTTTTAAGGATTTCACTAGTTTCATCCTTAGTGTATAAAAAGGAAAATCCAACTAAACCTATTAAAATCATCTGTGACAAGTACTTTTCATTAAACTCTTTACAAATGTTGGGCCAAACAAATCCATGTGCAACATTTGTAATGGTTGGCTGATTGAACTGACTGTTTTGGTCTTACAAAAAGCTCTGTGTTGCTTTCCATTCTGACAAGCAACATAGGTTTGATTAATTACAAAACGTTTTGAAGGTAAACCTCTTATAAGGTTTCCCCTTACCAGTTTATTCATTGTTTTGAAATTTACATGTCCAAGCCTCCTATGCCAAAGATTAGATTCATCTGGTGTGGCTTTTGCAAAGAGACAAGTGAGACCTCCTTGAGGAAAAACATTCTCTTTAAGTCAACACTGTACATGTTATCATTTCTAGGAACTTTAAGTAAAACATGACTTTCATCAAGTAACTTAAAGTCTGGAGACAGAACAACATATTCAATATCAGTAAAAAGAATATTATTCTTCTTGTTACACATTTGTGAGACACTGAAGAGGTTAAATTTTAGTTCCTTTACAAAATACACATCTTTAAAATCTAGTTTCTAGTTTTTATTTTACCTTTCCCAGTAATATTCCCTCCTTTGGAATTACCTCCAAAGGCAACAAATCCTCCATCAATTTCTTTATAATCTGTAAGATAAGATCTGTTTCCTATCATGTGCCTAGAGCATCCGCTGTCAATCACTCCTTTATCCTTCAAATATTGTTGTGGATTGCCCTGCACATAATGGTAGGAAAATTAGTTTCTTTTGGGGACCCAAGCCATTACTGACTTGGATCTGCCTTGTGCATCAATATAATCAAATATTTTAAAGGACATTGATGCAACGAGTTAGAGGGACAAATAATGATGGTAGAATGCTCTTACTACATGATATCACTTTCTAATCAGATCAAATTAATTACCCTCGAATTGATTATTCCATATAAAGAATATTGAGTTTTTTGATGTTTTTTAGAAATTATCGTTTCCAATCGGGTAGAACCGAAATACCCGAACCGGACCCGAGAACCGAACCGGAACCGAAACATGCTCTTCGGTTCGGTTCTCGGTTCCTAAAATATATGTTTTCCGGTTCTCGGTTCTCTCGGCTCCGGGTCGGTTCGGTGCGGTTTCGAAACCGTGCTCACCCCTACATAGTCATTTCAACGTGTATTAAAATCTTTTCATTCCTTTTTATCCCAAATATGGGCTGCAAGTTGTGGATAAAAAATTGTGATGTTTTCACTCATTTTCATTTGCTTTCTCTCTTTTTTTTTGTAAAATCTTAAGAACATGATATTTTTTACTTGTTCTCACTTTCACTTCCTTTCTTTCTTTATATAAGACTAGATAACAGAGTGTTAGTGTTTGCTTCTCTCGTTCTTTATACGTAGTACTAATTATACTTATATAACATTCAACAGTATTGCTTGAGGATTCGTGAGTATTTTCACGAACTCTAAGACATATTTTACGAAAATAGTATTTGGGGTTGTCGGTCCGTTGCAAAGTTAGTCCTTAATGACTAACTTTGCAACGGAACGATAACCCAATGACTATTTACGTAAAAAAATTCAGAAACAATTTACGAAAATAGTCAGTGGGGTTATATGTCTGTTGCAAAGTTAGTACTTAATGACTAATAATGCAACGGAACGCTAACATCCTTCCGTTGCAAAGTTAATCCCATACATAAAACCTCGCGCTCCGCAGTGGAGCGCGGCTGGAAAACCTCGTATTTAACATTTATCAGTATTACACGTTTCTCTAAAAAAGTTCACCAACCCCGAGACCCCGAGTACTGTAATAGTCCTTTGGGTTATCATTCTGTTGCAAAGTTAGTACTTAATGACACTATACGAAAATAGTCTTTGAGTTATCAGTTCGTTGCAAAGTTAGTCCTTTCACCACCCCTGAATAAAATATATATGCAAATAGTCCTTGTGTTATCGACCCGTTGCAAAGTTAGTCCTTAATGACACTATACGAAAATAGTCATTGGGTTATATTTCCGTTGCAAAGTTAATCATTAACGTAAAACCTCTCATTTCGCAACCACGAACGAGTTAATAACCTCGTTAGTAAAACAAAGATACAATTTTTCAACTGCCATTTGATGCTCTACAATCTCTGATTAAAATGTTCTATTCAACACATATAGCAAGGCTAGTTAACAAAACCTCATCAAAAAGTGCTTTAACTATCTATAAAGACTTTACGACGAAATCTTTTTTCACAAACCAAGTTTAATTTAGTTCTTTTTTGAAGTTGTAGCTATAGTGATGAGGTATGGTCTCATCAGGATACTTTAGGCGAGACAGTCATTGTTAACTCCTAATATTCTTAAGACAAAACCACTACATGTTGGAACGGTCCACTGAAATAGCTGGGGTGACGAAGGCCACCTCAGGTCCAGAGACAATAACTAAGGAGTAGCGTCTCCTCAGGAGGTAAGGAGCAGTTAGTCTCCTCAGGAGGTAAGAAGCAGCTAGTCCCCTCAGGAGGTAAGAAGCAGCTAGTCTCCTCAAGAGGTAAGAACCAGTTAGTCTCCTCAAGAGGTAAGGAGCAGCTAGTCTCTTCAGGAGGCAAATTGCAGTACCTATGCAAGAGGTAGAGCATTGTCTCAATCGGAGCAAGTACACTGATGTACGATGTACGAATGAAACAGACATCTAATCCACAGCCAGTACTGGGAGCATGTAGACAACTTTGACCCTGAAGACAAAGTATGATACATGTCAGCGACTGACGCGCTGCCTCTAGAAGACAACTTAGCTTCCATAATACTTTTGTCTTGGAGCTAAGCCCAGGTAGTATATAATGAACTGTTTACACACATGAATAGGGCAGGTTTTACACGCACATACTTCTCCTTACTCTCTCTCTAGCTTCTCTCACTAAAACTTATACCAAGCATACACTTACTCTCACGCCGGAGCTTGGTCTCAGATTCAAAACCCGGGGCGAGCTAACGGTGTTCTGTCTTATTTCAGCCTAAGAGACGAAGGAGTAGCTGTAGGATCTCCTAAGGATCAGGGCTGAAGAGCATCTACGAAAATTTGCTCGAACATTGGCGCCATCCGTGGGACCTGAAATACCAATCTACCAATTTCTAAGTAATGGATGGTTGTACGAAGGGTCCTCAACTGGAGGAGGGTGAAAACTTGAACACCGGGGCACCTGGGACCGGGAGGACTCCCCCGGGAGGAACCTCCGCTCCCGCCGGACAAGCTCAAGGAGGCCCCTCTCCAGCATTTGTGAAGGAAAACATTGATGTATTGAGAACCATGATCAAAGAGCTTGACAACCGAGGTCAAGAGAAGGTAACCCCTCGCAAGCTTTTCAATGAAGAGTCAGGCGGAGCTGGGTCGGAGAACTCTCAGCTGAGTCCTTCAGCTGAAGAAGTAGGAGGGTACTCTTCTGATGGGTCCTCTAGGTCAAGGAGCCGAGGTAGGCCTCGGTCTGCTCGGAAAAATCGAAAGAGTATCTCGAGGAAGAAGGGTGTTGATCCCAATAAAATAGATCTTGCTTAGCTTGTATAAGGCTAAGTTGTATTGAATAAATCCAAAACAACTATGATAGAAACTTTGATTGTGAATATCAAAGACTATGTGGAATCTAGTCAATGATACTAAAAAGAATGTTAATGAAACAGTAATGAATAAGATCAATAACAAACAGTTTACCAAACTTTCAGCCTCAATATAATACGAACACTCTTAATAGTGTTAGGGTTACAAAACCTTGAATTTATGACAATTCTATGAATGACTCGATTTGATACTTTGATACTGATACATAGAATTCTATACTCTAGGTCCTCCTTTTATACACCAAGGAGTCCTAATGGGATTATAATATTTTCCTAAGTTATCATGATCTTCTAAACAAATAATTTATACGTATCTTTTACAAAAATATCTCATACATATCCCACAAGCAATCTTTATCTTTTCTCTGAGCAGTCTTTATCCTTTCAGTAGTTGTAATCTTTCAGCACCAACAGTAGTAACTTTTGTACCAGCAGCACTAACTTAACAGTAGTAACTTCAAGATGGCTTCTAATCCCAACAGTATTAAATTATGTGAGTGTGCCGATAGTATATTAAATTCTAAAACTTGTTATTGTGATGCATTCTGAGACCGCATAATGAGTATTAGGATTTGCTAGATAAGAGGCACTAGGATTAACCCATGTTTTAAACCTGTAATTGTTATGATGGTCACATCGATTATATAACTATCCCACACCCTTGCCATGTACTCATTTTTAGTGCAGGATACCCCTAGTATAACCCTTAAAGCCTATCCTTTTTCACGGTTCTCGTAGTTTTCTTGTTAAGCCAGACTATTAATAAAGAGCATTTTTCACCCTTAAACCAATCGTTACACCCAAATCGCCTTAGCCTACCTTGTATGTACTCGCTTTTAGTACATTATTGTTTTAACCCAAGTTAATTATTTGAGTATACGGTTGCTAAGTCCTTATCCTTGTAAATACAATTTTGGGACGATTGGGATTCATGGTAGTATTTATTTCGGGGAAGAATGGGGAAGAAAAGTTAAGTTAATACCCCTATATGTTTGTTAGATGATCTCTATGTTATTTTGATCCACCTCAAATTGGGTCATTATTTAAATTGTAAATAATCGAGTATGTAAAAGCTCAAGTGTAGGGGTACGTGTTAAAAACCCCGAGTTATGATGTATTATGTTATTAAAAAAAAAAAAAAAGAGATTGATGTAGAGTTGTGTAGAGTTTTTATATCTTCGTCTGAGTCTTGGCTTAGCAACCAAACCAGCGTGTATTCGTATAAATAATTAGCTAACCCTTCCACTCCAAATTCACCTAAAGTCACCACCCAAATGTATCCCATCCGTTTCCATTTTTATTATATGTCGTCTTACACCTACACCCCACAACCCTTTAAAAGACCATTGGATAGCAATGAATAATGCTTGTGCCCAGCGGTAGAGGTTTGATCCTTTACCATGCCTAAGGTAATTTATATCAGGTATCTAAAAGGCGCGCTATAGCAGCGTCATAACGCGAGACGTGGCCTCCACATTATGAAACAGGCCAAGGCATTGTCTCTAGGCGT
>BQNB010049354.1:11824-42074 GCA_026074375.1 Tanacetum coccineum
CCCCCTTATATTTATATATTTATATAAGTATTTTATATTTATATATTATATATTTTTAAAGGTGGGAGTCAATAGTGATCAGCTGGTGTGATGACTAACACGTGGATGCTATGTCATGGTGTATGATTAGCAGGGATGTTAAGTCGTGGAATTGGAATGTTTTTCATATATTCACTATCATATTGCATAATTGTCCAACTGTTTAAAATATTGGCACAACGACTGGGTTTTCTTTAAACCTACGAGCTCACCAACATTTTTGTTGACCTTTTCAAGTATCATTTTCAGGTGAAGTTAACGATCAGTAAGGTTTTGATGCAAGCTAGAAGACTTTAAGAGTATCATGTATGGATCATGTATTGAGAGGTCTTGCATTTGGTGTTTGTTTGACTTAGTACTTTAAGGTTTTGATTCAAGACTAGTATGGACCCCTGCATGGGTTTTTGGTTGTAATAAATGGTGACTATTTGATGTGTTCTTGTTGGGATTTCACTCAAGTCTGTACTTGAGGTGGAAGATCATCATGACACTTTTTATTAATGCATTTTAGATTTCTCTATTTTGTATCTTGTGTTATGATTGATCATTCTTCGTCGCATACCCGTGTTTCCGCCTATGTCAGGGGGTGACATAACATAATCATGCTTGATCACCATGATGTTTGTTTACTAGCTATAATTTTGATGTCAATACACAAGAATGCAAATTCATATTATTGTGACGTGAATATAACAAACAAAACCACACATGCTATACATGTTAGAGCCATAGACATCTTTAATGCCGGATCGTAATGGCCAAATAACAAGAATAAGAAGATAAATGAATTTCCAAGTTGTGTAATTCTTTTATTAACTTCAATGGAAAACTAACACTGCCTAAACCTAGACAAATAGGGTATTTAAACAAGTGAATAGTTTGAGAAGAAAGCTAATCTTTCGTTCCAAAAGTGTAAAATTTGAGCATAACAAATTAGAAACAAAAAATGTCAAAATAAACCCTGAAACTTAAAAATGACAAAATTTTGGATATCGGCATAGATCTTAAGATCTATACTCACTGCAGAACCTTTTAGACTAAACTTTCTGATTTTATCATACATCTTAAGATCTATGCTCCACTCAGATTTTTCCCTCCCCTGCATCATTCTTCCCTGCTTGAGAAAGGCTCGTCCACGAGTCTTTTTCATCTTCACTCTCTCCTGAATATAGTGATAAATCAGACACATTGAAAGTAGCAGGCACGTTGTAATGTCCCAGTAGTTCAATCTTGTATGCATTATCATTAATCTTCTTTTAAACTCGAAAGGGACCATCAGCTCATGGCTTATGCTTCCTGAATCGCCCAGCTGGAAATCTCTCTACGTAAATGGATCCAAACCAAATCACCTTCTTGAAAAAAAACCCGCTTGCGATGCTTATTTGCTTGAGCACTATAACGGGTATTAGAGTGAACACCTTATCACGCACCTCTTGATGCATATCCTTAATCTTTTAGATTGTTCATCAGCATCCATATTCAAAGGCTCTTTTACCGGAATTAGAACCAAATCAAGAGGAGTAATGGGATTACGACCATACACGATTCCAAACAGAGTCTTACCTATAGTATGGTTAGACGATCGGTTGTATGCAAATTCAACTTGTGGGAGTGTAAGATCTTATTGCTTAGGATGTTCTCCAATCAAAATCCTTAGTAAATTCCTCAAACTTTGGTTAGTAAACTCAGTTTTCCCGTTAGTTTGCGGGTGATGTGAGCTACTAAACTGCAACTTAGACCCCATGTGCATCCATAAAGTCCGCCGAAAATGGCTAACAAACTTCACAACTCGATTAGAGTTTTTAGAATACCATGAAACTTCACAATCTCATCAAACTATAAATGAGCCACTTGACTAGCGTCAAAAGTTTTGGAACAAGGAACAAAGTGAGCCATCTTAGAGAATCGATCAACCACCACCATCACAGAATCTTTATTGCATTGAGTACGAGGCAATCCCAACACAAAATAAAGACTAACATCTTCCCATGGACCCACAGGTATCGACAAAGGAGTATACAACCCCATATTAGTCCCATGAGTTTTTTTAATGTGACAAATCTTGCGCCGCTCAATAACCTGATGAATACCCCTCACCATCTTTGGCCAATAAAACTGCTCTTTAAGAATGGCCAATGTCTTGTCTCGTCCAAAATGACCAGCGAGACCCCCAGCACGACTTTCTACTATAACAGACTCACGTAACGAACTTAAGGGAATACACATCCTCATACCCTTAAACAAAAACCCATCATGCTTAGAAAACTGTTGGAATGTGCCTACGTCACACATGTTCCATGCTTCTTTAAATTTCGGGTCATCTTGATAAAGATCTCGAAAAGTTTCTAAACCCTTCATAGTTGTAACCAGTGAGCGTCTTCTACTAAGTGTATCCGCCACTTGATTTTGTGATCCCGCTTTGTGTAGAATGGCAAAGGAAAAAACATGAAGAAATTCGACCCAATTAGCATGTCTTGGCTTGATCTTATGTTGACCATTGATATACTTCAAAGCCTTATGATCTGAAAACAACACGAACTCATTAGCTAACAAATAATGCCTCCAAGTATCAAGCCTACGAATGATAGCATAAAACTCTTTATAATAAGTAGAATAATTGCGATACGCTTCATTTAACATCTCACTAGAAAAGACAATGAGGCATTTATTTTGACTTAAAACTCTACCAATGCCAACACCAGACGCATCACATGAAAACTAAAAAACATTATTAAAGTTTGGTAAACATAAAATAGGAGCCTCGGTTCCCTTAACCTTAAGTACCTCAAAGGCCTTCGTCGCTTCACCAGTCCATGAAAAACATCCCCTTTTCATACATTCGGTAACGAGAGCAATGATAGAATTGAAATTTTGGATAAAACGTCAGTAGAAGGAAGCTAACCAGTGAAAACTACGAATATCATGTAAAGTGGTGGGTAGTGGCCAATTTAAAATTGCTTCAATCTTTATTTGTCTATCCGTATACCATGACCCGTGATAACATACCCCAAAAAAGTCACCTCGTCAACAAGGAAGTGACACTTATTCCCATTAGCATACAGTTTTTGCTCCTTCAAAACCAAAAACACCTCACGAAGATAAGACAAATGCTCATCGATGGTCTTACTAAACACAAGAATATTATCAAAGTAAACAACAACAAAATTTACCAATGAAAGGTTTAATAACCTGGTTCATAAGTCACATAAAGGTGCTCGGTGCGTTAGATAGTCCAAAAGTCATGAATATCCACTCATACAACCCATCACAAGTCTGAAACGCGGTCTTCCACTCATCCCCAAGCCTCATGCGAATTTGATGATATCCAATCCGTAAGTCGATTTTAAAAAACATTAAAGAACCATGGAGTTGATCAAGTAAGTCATCAAAATGAGGAATAGGGAAACGATATTGATACATATCCGAAAGTCCCCTTCATGTTTAGGAACCAACGAAGCAGGCAATGTACATGGACTCATACTCTCCCTTATCAAACCCTTTTTCCAACAATTCTGTCATCTGTCGTTGTATCTCCTCATGTTCTTTGGGATTCATACTATACGCGGGTTTATTAGGAATAGACGAACCTGGAACAAAATCAACACAATGTTGAATATCCTGCATCATGGTTAACTGATGCGTAAAAATGTTTTAAATAATTAATTGCCAAGTTTTTAAATTAATAAAACTCATCTACCGATACACACACTAACGGGCAGAGAATCCAGTCGTATATAGTATAGTAGTTTGGTAAATCCAAGGTCGTCCCAAGAGCTAAGGTTTACTAGTTTTAGTTTGATTATGTCACGTTTGAAAATAGTTTTAAGTTGATTTTAATAACTACAGAAAAGTAAATGCAATAAAGTAAATTGATAGAAGAAATCAGGGAGAAAAGCGTGCTAGCCTATAACCATTTCATTACTGATGCTATGAGTACATTTTCCTGTGCAATGTTCAATTATAAGTTCCATTCGTGGTTCTAATATCGACAAACCCGAATTGGCATTTGAGATATGTCATACACTTACTTTATGATCCACCATTCCCCTACGATCACACGAGCAGGGCATCCAAGTTTGTAGTGGTTAATTCCCAACTACCCTTAAGACCAATCTATAATCTAAACAGATTATTAACCTCTTCTGAAAGAGTTCCTAAATTTTTAAGTATTTATTATGGCAAAGGCGATAATTTGGTCAATTCCTACACTAGGGATAGGTGCCAAGCCACCCTAGTACCCCGCTAATCCCAGGTTCAACATGGTATGTCAATATCAGGATTAACAAGATCTAAGCCACCCTCTATACTACCAAAACATGAGGATCAATGAAAGGCTATAATGATATCTAACAGAACCATAATTGAACAAAAAATATTAATCATAACGATAGTAAATACATGGTTAGTCCAACACTTAGAGTGCTTAGCCGTTCATGGTAACAGAAATGCAAGAATTAATGAACATAAACATGGATTGAATCATCATTGTTCTTACAGTGAATGTTATGAACGATTAAATACGAGAAATGTGTAAAGTGACTTCTCCCTTGGACCTTCTGGTGAAATGTTTTGGACCTTTAGGGTTTGGTTCACCCCTTGGAACTGTGTTGTGAGTTGTGGAAGTGAGTGATGCCAAATGAGCCGAATGAGGGCTCTATTTATATAAATCGAAACTGTTACGGTGTAACCCTTGTGAGACATTACGCCGTAACCCTGCTACGTAAGCTTCCAATCTTTTAGGCTAAAATGATGTTACGGCGTAACCTTGTCACCTATGTTACGCCGTAACGCTGACTCGGATAAGTCATCCCTTGTAAATTTGAATGTTGCGGCGTAAAGTAGGAGATGCTTTACGCCGTAAAAGGTGTGATGACTCATTTCTTCATTACTATATGTTACGGCGTAATCCCTCGGGGGTGTTACACCGTAAACTGCCTTGAACTCTTCACTTTAGCGCATTTATGTCCAAATCCCTCGTCTTTTGTTAAAATGCTCACTTGGTCCCTGAAAACTAAATATAAGCAATTAAGTAACGTTTTCAGACATTTACAACAAATTTATAAGCATTTTTATAAGGAATTTGATATTAAAATATATTGATTATTTGATGTTATCAAATATCCCCCACTTGACTTCTACTTGCCCTCAAGTAGAACCGTTTAGAATAATTTATAAAAAGATTTCCCAATTTAACTCAAAGAAATGAATTTATAAGTTACTTATGCTAGAAAATACCAGAGTCGAATGCCTCACAAAAAGGGGATCGAAAACACTCAACTCTTATTACTAATCTAAGTGTTTCATTTCTGGGTGATCACTCAATTGCATAGTCATAGCATGTATCCTATCATAAGCTTGGAAAGTACACAAGTGTCTACCAACTAGAATTAGGGTCTAAACAGTCTCAAAGGCAACATGGGTAACAAACAGGTTTATGGGTGAATCATCCTGCAATCCTTTTCCTAAAGCGTTACACAACCAAGGGCGATAAAATCACATATACACATCCATAACGATGGAATAGACATACATGATTGCAATCAAATCCCTCATTCGAGCAAAACCAATGGTCGAGATGTAGAATGATATAGGGAAGGAAAAAACACAGGATATACTAATTGTTGTTAAATAAAATCATGCAACAAATAGTATAAAGTAATCTAAGGTTGTCATAACTAGCTACTATCCATAAGTCCAAGAGTCTAAGTCTGAAAATCTAATCTTCAATAATGGGCTACTAGCTCCATTCTTCATAATCATTAAGATGGCTTATAGTTGCACCATCTTTACATTTTTAGCACATAGATGGCTTATAGTTTTAAACATGCAAATGCTACAGGAGTTTATATCTTTTTATTATTACCCCTGCAGCATTTGATATAATACGCACATTCCCTCACTTGAGATAAACAATATCAAAAGTGATGATACAGGGGGGTCTTTATAGATCATTAATGATAGGTCTTCTACGAATGCATACAATTCTCATACCCATTCCCTCAAACCATGGACTTAAGTAGCCAGAGATTTCAACATGAAGAGAATAAATACTACATAGTAGGCTAAGGAAAAATGGTGTAATGAAACATATAGGGTTTAAACAGAGATTGTCTCAACAAGGTGATCTAGGGGTATTTTACGCTAATATTGAGTGCAAAAAAAGGTTTTACACGAGGAGGTCGACAAGTCAGTATGACAAGTCGATTAACACACACATATAGGCTTTTTGGGTGATTTCCTAAGATGTTGCCTTCTTGAACCGTCTATTCTAACTAACCAATTAGGTCTTGACAAGATGTACATGCTAAGTTCTAAAGTCTATAATACTACCAGCACTCTCATATATTTGGTGGATTTTTGTATAATAAATGGAAATGGAATATTAGGCTTAACCTCACCAATTTAATTATGGGATAATAGTGTGCTCAGCAAAGACTAATTCTAGTTCAGTAAGAAAAACATGTCAAAAAATTTTAAAATTGGCACCATTTTTCAAAGAAAACTAGAAAATCGAAGGTAAATATAGGTCAAGTGGTAATTCTACTCCCATCCCCCCACTTGGTTTGTACAATGTCCCTATTTTACATTTAAGGAAATGAAATTATGAAATAAGAGTAGAATTAAAATAAAAGACTCCTCTGAGCATTGCTCTCCTCTTCGAATGATGACTGCAAGAGAAGAATTCTTGTAAAGTGTCTATAAAACAACCTTGTTTCCCCTAAAATAACTAAACAACAACAAGCATTAAATGTTTAAAGAATAATATACACTAAAGTCTAACTCACTTTCGTAGGAATCACGGTTGCATTTAGCGTATGCAACAAGCCTTTTAAACCACTTGGTGGCCCATGTGGACGAGTGAAGTCTCGTGAGGGTTTCCAGAGAACATACCCACAAAGTTCATTTACTTATACACGGTTTTTGAAAAGGTTTCAAGCTGATTTTAGTTTTCAGAAAAGGTTTTACGGCGTAACCATGGGATTGGTTACGCCGTAAACATGTGGCTTTTAAAATTTTGGAAATTAATAAGAATGTTACGGCGTAACTAATTTAGGACATTACGCCGTAATTAAATCTATTACGACGTAACCAATGTGGTTACGCCTAGACAGAACCTTGCTACCGCATGAAAATGAGTCGAGGAGACCTCGAATTCGACTTCCTTATGGCGAGAACCTGCAAAATGAGAGAGAAACCAACAAAAACCAACTAATATGTAGAAAATAAAAGACGGGTTGTCTCCCGACAAGAATTTTGTTTATTATTGAGTCTTTAAGTTAGACTCAAGATGCTTCTACGTCTTTGCTTGGCCATTCCCCTCATGCATCATTTTTTTCATTAATCTAGCTCTTATTACAGCAATGTTATCTCTAGTTCTTGGTATTTCATCAACTCCTAATACCTTTACCTTTGTGTAGATCTCACCTAGACCAATGGTGTATCAAGTGACTTTAACTTTTTCTATTAAAATCGGAGTTGGTTCCATATAGGTCATTCCCAACAATTTGCACCTTCTTTTGTTATAGGCTTCGTCATCCAAGTCGATGAATCCGTCATATGATCTTGGTTCCAAATAATCCATTATCCCTTCCAAATCGTCTTCATCTTTACTTGTATTATTAAACCAATCATTGTTTAATTTATTATGAATATCCCCCATTATTGTGTTTGCTTTATCTTCTCCACACCCCTCTAGGTCTTCCAAGTTCTCTTCTAAGTCATCTTCTTCATTTCTGAACCTGTCTCTCTAGTGGTCTTTGAGAATTCTCTCCCTAGTCATCTTGCATACCTTCCCATATCTTATTTTCATCCAATCATATAAGCTTAGATTTTCCCATTCTAACTCTTCTCATTTACTATCGTTCATGCTTTCCCAGTAACATTTCATTTTGTTAATTAGTGAATCTCCTTCATCGCATACATCATGTTTTGGGTCACAAGATGGACAATACTCGCTCTTATTTTCTTTTTCTTTCAAAATCGCCTTACACCAATGCACCCTTCTTTCTTTAGGTATGGATTGTTTCTCTTTTTCAACTTTAGTTAGCCTATATACGATCTCTTCATAAGATTCTTGTACGTCAATTTCGTTGGAAAAAATATCTAGATCGATACTTAATAGTCGATTAAACTCATAAGATTCTGAATAATATAAGAATAAATCATAATCAATCTTTTTAAAGTCATCATCCTCCGGGCATGTATCGCTTCTTATCGATCGAACGGATTCAAAAGTCATAGTAAAACTACTTTTTATTTTAAATATCACTTTTCACTTCCAACTTCTAGAGAAATGGACTTTCTGAATATATCCACTTTAGCGTGTGCAGTGGCTAGCAATGGCATTCCTAGGATGATGGCCATCCTATGGTCCCCAACCATATCAAGAATCACAAAATCTACCGGAAAGATGAATTTGTCAATTTTTATGAGTAAATTTTCTATTATTCCCTAAGGTGTGCATTTAGTGTTATCAGCCATTTCGATCACCATATTAATTGGTTTGAGTTTTCCTATGCCCAAACATTTATACATAGAAAGGGGCATGACGCTGATGGTAGCTCCTAAATCTGCTAATGCATTATTGAAATCTAACTTTCCAATGGAATAAGGGAGAATGAAACTTCTTGGATCTTGTTCCTTAGGGGGTAGATGATTCTAGAGAAGAGCGGAGAACCTAGGGTTCATTCTTATTTCCTCATCTTCTTCGGTCCTAGGCTTATTTTCTACCAAGTCCTTCATGTATTTTGCGTAATTGTTAGTTTGCCTAATTTCTTTTAACAAAGGACGATTTATTTTGATTTTTTTCAAGATCTCCATAGTTTTGTGTACCAATTCTTCTTCTACGTGATGCTCTAATCATCTAAGGAATGGTCTTGGGGGCTCATAAGGATCAACATAATAGTTTACACTTTGTTTCTCTTCTTTAGGCTCTTCTTTTTTTATCTTAAGTGTGGCCTCAAGTGCTGCTAGAGCCTCTGCCATTCCTGAATTGTCAGTTTATTGTTTCTCGTTATCAGAAAATCCTGAGTTAGAAGAAAAGTATTCAATTTCCTCAGGGGAATAATAGAAAGGTGTGTATAATGGTGATCCATCTTCAGTACAAATTGTCTTGCATTCTTTGAACTTTCCATTGTTAATTCGCCCTTCAACTTCATTTGCTAAGGTTTTTACCTTTGTCTCAAGACCTTGGATAATTTTGTCGTGAGCTTCTCGGCTGGTTTCTATATTCTGGTAAAATTTCTTTAACCATTCGTCTTACTCAGCATATCTCTTAGATGCTTCTTCTATATATTTATTGATTATTTCAGTTAGGCTTGGTCTTCTTTCTCCAGATGATGGTTGGTCATATCTATTAAATCTATCGTCATTTCTGTTGTTATTTGGGAAGGTTCGACCGAACTCTCCATATTTAACTTCTTCCACACTTTTTTACTTCCTCGCTTAGAGGGCAATCTTTGTCAAGGTGAGATCCTCCGTAGATTTGACATCCTACTTGAATAGCATGAACATTCTCTTTTAACTTCTTCATGTCTTGACTGAGGTTTTCTAGTTTGTTTACAATAGCAGCGGTTCCTTCATAATTACTACTACTCTCTATATTTCTACTGGATGACCCATCATGCCACTTTTGGGAGTGGTTAGCCATAGTCTAAATCGCTGTTAATGCTTGAGCAGGTGTCATGCCAGGAATTGGCTCTTGTGAGTCAAGCAATTGGCGGTTCATGGTCCCAAGACCATTATAGAAGATGTTTACCTTCTGATGGATATTGATGTCATGAGTGGGGCATTTATATAGTAGGTTAATATACCGCTCCCAAGCTTGGTATAAAGTCTTGTCTCCTTCCTGCTTGAAGTTGCGGATTTCTTCAAGCTGCTTGCCTATTTTTGATGGTGGACAGTACCTTTGGATAAAGGCTTTTTTAAGGAGATCTCAGGACTTGACGGTTCTTGGATGAAGTCTATCCACCCATCGTTTAGCGGCTCCAGTTAGAGTAATGGGGAAGACGTGCAGCATGACAGCATCATGTGATACTCCAAGAATGTTGAATAAGCTGACGATGTCTATAACTCGCTGCACATGCTCATGGGCATCGACGTTCTTTTTCCAGAAAAGGTATCTCCCTTAATTCTTGCATGAATTAACTCTTTATCTTAAAATTCACATTGCCTCCTATTTTGGGTTTGACCACGCCCGGTGCCTGGTTCCCTCGAGTCAATGCTAGATACTGCTCCATGGTGAGGTTATCGATTTCCCCCTCAGCCATTATGATTTTTAGAAATGTTTAGTAATAAGAAATCAAACTAAAACTAAATTTAGCTCCTCGGCAGCGGTGCCAAAAACTTGATGTGTAAAAATGTTTTAATTAATTGCCAAGTTTTAAATTTATAAAACTCGTCTAACGATACACGCACTAACGGGCAGAGAACCCGATCATATATAGTGCAGTAGTTTGGTAAATCCGAGGTCGTCCGAAGAGCTAAGGTTTACTAATTTTAATTTGATTATGTCACGATTGAAAATGGTTTTAAAGTTGGTTTTAATAACTACAGGAAATTAAATGCAATAAAGTAAATAGATAGAAGTATTCAGGGAGAAAAGCGTGCTAGCCTAACCATTTTGTTACTAATGCTATGATTACATTTTCCTGTGCAATGTTCAATTATAAGTTCCATTAGTGGTTTTAATATCGACATACCCGAATTGGCATTTGAGGTCTGTCCTATACTTACTCTGCGATTCCACATTCCCCTACGATCACACGAGCAGAGCATCCAAGTTTGTAGTGGTTAATTCCCAACTACCCTTTAAGACCAATCTATAATCTAAACTGATTTTTAACCCCCTCTGAAAGAGTTCCTGCATTTTTTAAGTATTTACAATGGCAAAGGCGGTAATTTGGTCAATTCCTACACTAAGGATAGGTGCTAAGCCACCCTAGTACCTCGATAATCCCAGGTTTAACATGGTAATTCTAATATCAAGATTAACAATATCTAAGCCACCCTCTATACTACCAAAACACATGGATCAATGAAAGGCTATAAGGATATCTCACAGAACTATAATTGAACATGAAATATTAATCATAACAATAGTAAATACATGGTTAGGCCAGCACTTAGAGTGCTTAGCTACTCATGGTAACAAAAATACAAGAATTAATGAACATTGACATGGATTGAATCATCATTATTCTTACAGTGCATGTTATGAACAATTAAATACAAGAAATGTGTAAAGTGACTTCTCCCTTGGACCTTCTGGTGAAATGCTTCAGACCTGTGGGGTTTGGTTCACCCCTTGGAACTGTGTTGTAAGTTATGGAAGTGAGTGATGCCAAATGAGCCGGATGAGGGCTCTATTTATATAAATTGAAACTGTTACGGCATAACCCTTATGAGACGTTATGCCGTAACCCTGCTAAGTAAGCTTCCAATCTTCTACGAAAAAATGATGTTATGGCGTAACCTTGTCGCCTATGTTACGCCGTAGCGCTGACTCGGATAAGTCATCCCTTGTAAATTTGAATGTTGTGACGTAAAGTAGGAGATGCTTTACGTCGTAAAAGGTGTGATGACTCATTTCTTCATTAGTATACGTTACGGCATAATCCCTCAGGGGTGTTACGCTATAAATTGCCTTGAACTCTTCACTTTAGCGCATCTATGTCCAAATCCCTAGTCTTTTGCTAAAATGCTCACTTGGTCACTAAAAACTAAATATAAGCAATTAAGTAACATTTTTAGACATTTACAACATATTTATAAGCATTTTTATAGGGAATTTGATATTAAAAAGTATTGATTATATGATATTATCAGCAAACAAGTAATCGCATAAAACGAGTCCAGGAGACCTCGAATTTCATCCCTATGCTGTAAGACCCCTGCAAAACCTAGTAAAAAACATACAACCCTAACTAATCTGCAGGAATGAAATGAAACAAGATAGAACATAACTTAAAAGATAGGCATGGGGTGCCTCCCACGAAGCGCTTCTTTTTGTTTGAGTCTTTAGCTTAACTCCACCCTTATTTACTAGGTAATCGGGTGTCCTTCCCCTCACTTGGTATCAAGTGTGGGTGGAAGTAGCAATAGACACCATTCGGGTGTAAATTTTCAATAGGATAGGGAAATGTCGAATAGAAATCATACCGTCCAAGAGTTATGATATCCCTATCTTCATTACATGGTTTAAATGTTTTGAACACTCCATATAAGGGACTCAATGGCTGAGTATGAATGAAAGGCTTAGGCTTAGTGATAACTGAATGCACCTGTATTTATGTAAAATGTGACTGAGGATCTTTAGCAGCCTCCTCGTTAACCATGGTGACATTCATGATCTCGTCATTGAATTCTTCCAAAAGTTCATCCAAAATTGACTTAGTAGCAGGTGCTACATAGTCATCGTTAAGTGGTGTGGTGTGAATGGGTTATGGGAACAAAGGTTGTATTACTTTGTCCAATTCGTCAGGGACATTAGGCATGAGAAATTTCCTAATTCGTTCAACGTCCTTGACTGTAATATGCCAAATATCATAAGTATCCCCATCATCATCATCTTCCACCTCAACCTCCTCTTTCTCCATGTCAACATCTTGTTCATAGATTTTAGAAAATTCATTAGTAGCGGAAAAAATAGGAAAGTTAAGAAGATTGCTGCTTTCATGATTCGTATCCCTGGATGTGTCAATATTACACCCATGCTGAACTTTCTCTTGCCTCATTCATCTCAGGTTTTTGGCTCCTACACTGAACAAGTCATCCAAGATTTCATCAAAGTCAGAATCCTTCTTATCCATAGGACTGTTTGGTGGTTTTGGTGGTTGAGCAAAAAACTAGGGTGTGAAACTATAGGAGTGATCATTTAGTGGATTTTTCATTTGTCTAGCAATGTAAAGATTGTATTCTGCTATTGTCATGCTATCAATGTCCACTTTATTGTTCGTATTGGGAAATTCATAACCACATTCATTATGTGGTTGGGAAGGTTGGAAACAAGGAAGTAAGGGAGGTAACGTGTAATATTTTTCGATAAACGCGTCCTCATAGTAATGCGGAAAATCTAAAGATATACTCTTGTCATGGTGAGAAGAGTTAAAATCCGCCCTTTCATACCTTGTTGGACTACTATTGGATCGAACATTATCCCATAATCGCCTTTCTTTCTTAGCTTCATACTCTAAGTACTCGTTAAGCGTCATGTTCTTAATATCAGGCTCCATTTCCATGATTCCTGAAAATCAAACACAAGATACGAGTAGATTGTGCTCTTACAAGAAAGTAAATGTACTGAAATAAAATATATACAAAACTCAAACTTAAAACCTAATTAGCTCCCTGGCAGTGGCGCCAAAAACTTGATGCGTATTTTATTTTAAATATTTATTTACCAAGTTTTAAATTTATAAAACCCGCTTCACCTTTACAGATGCAGTAACGGGCAGAGAACCCGATCGTGAGTAGTGTAGTTTTGGTAAATCCGAGGTCGTCCCAAGAGCTAAAGTGTTAGAAACACAAAAAGTATCGGTCACTTCCAATAATAGTTAGTCAAAGCCCGTAGTTAGTCAATATAATGTTTAGTAATCTAATAGGGCCAAAAGGCCCATGGAAAGCCCATAAAGCTCCCATGGCCGGCCAAAATAGTAGTATAAATACACCTCTCCATCACTTGGAGAGGTGCTTGGTTGTTCATTATTCACTCTTATAATACAAGTTCTCTTTTATGTTCTTTCTCTCTCTAAAATGTCCATCCAACCACTCTCTCTCTAAAACAACTCTCTTCCTATTTCCATGTATGTTAACTTGATTGTTCTTCAACTGGTATCAAGAGCCATAGAGTGGTGTGTTTAGATATTGTGTTTGTTAAAGTTTTCGTGTAGTTTTCCTCTAATACCATTGGTTTTTATTTTTGATTTTTTCTTGTTTTCTAAGCTTAAATTCCACACTAATAAATCATCTACATAGGTAGTTTTGATCTAATATCCTTGGATATAGGTGGGTGTGCTTAGATTCATATGAAAATCTCTTATTTTGTGTCGTTAGGGTTAGTTAGCTTTATAAAGGTCAAAATCTTGATTTTAAATTTTTCGGCTTAAAAACCTTAAAGTTTTTATTTTTCTTGTCCCTATAGGCTTAGTAACACTTTTGGTACAAAAATTTTCAGAAAAAAATCATCAAAAACATTTCTTTTTGAGTTTTGAAAAAGTGGGTTTCGTGAGACAACCGAACTAATCTACATCAGTGAGAACCGAACTAGTCTACGTCAGTAACAACCGAACTAGTCTACATCAGTGAGAACCGAACTAGTCTACGTCAATGACAATCGAACTAGTCTACATCAGTGAGAACCGAACTAGTCTACGTCAGTGAGAACCGAACTAGTCTACGTCGGTGACAACCGAACTAGTCTACATCAGTGAGAATCGAACTAGTCTACGTCAGTGACAACCGAACTAGTCTACATCAGTGAGAACCGAACTAGTCTACGTCAGTGACAACCGAACTAGTCTACATCAGTGAGAACCGAACTAGTCTACGTCAGTGACAACCGAACTAGTCTACATCAGTGAGAACCAAACTAGTCTACGTCAGTGACAACTGAACTAGTCTACATCAGTGAGAACCGAACTAGTCTACATCAGTGATAACCGAACTAGTCACTCTTCAGTGATAACCGATCTAGTCATTCTCGTGAGACAACCGAACTAGTCATTTTTCAAAGACCACCGAACTAGTCAAGTTTAATAGAAACCGAACTAAATAAATCTCAAGACTTAAAAAGACAACCTCAATTAAAATACAATTTCTTTCTACCACCGTTCGATCCGATAATAATCTTTTAACATACAAATTTCTCAATGATGACTCTTGCTAACAAAGCGATTCTTTCGGGTGCTGACAATCGTCCACCTATGTTGGAAAAAGATATGTACGATTCTTGGAAAAGCATAATGGAGCTATATATGATGAATAGACAACATGGAAGAATGATTCTTGAATCCGTTGAAAATGGTCCACTCATCTGGCCTACGATTGAGGAAAATGGAGTGACTAGACCAAAGAAATATTCTGAGTTATCTGCTACGAAAGCAATTCAAGCTGATTGTGATATCAAGGCAACAAATATCATTCTCCAAGGATTACCACCAGAGGTCTATGCATTGGTTAGCAATCATAAAGTCGCCAAGGAACTTTGGGAAAGAATTCAACTTCTCATGCAAGGAACATCATTGACGAAACAAGAAAGAGAGTGTAAGCTTTATGATGAATTCGATAAGTTTGCTTATAAGAAGGGGAAACACTATGCGATTTCTACTTGAGATTTTCACTGCTACTCAATGACATGAACATCTACAATATGAAACAGGAACAATTTTAAGTGAACACTAAGTTTTTGAATACTCTTCCTCTTGAGTGGAGCAAATTTATGATAGATGTCAAACTGGTTCGGGATCTGCACACAACTAACATTGATCAACTTCATGCGTACTTGGGACAACATGAATTTCATGCAAATGAAGTTCGTTTAATGCATGAACGCAACTCAGATCCGCTTGCTTTGGTTGCAACCCATCAGATGACCCAGTCTCCTTATCAAACTCATCAGCACTCATACCAAAACTCTCAATTTCAACCACAAGTTTCACTATATCAATCTCCACAATATGGATCACCTTATCAGTCTTAACAATACTCAAGCAATCAATCATCAACACCTCTTTCAATCACTTATCCATCCAATGATTATCAATCATCAGTTCACCACAACGCTTATTCTTTACCATCATCAATCCCTCAAATTGAATATGCTCCTAAACTTAACCAACAACAACAACAACCTGAATTTCCCTCACTAGAATTAGGTCTAACTATTCTAGTGTTCAAGCAAGGTGATGACTCCATTGATGCCATTAACCATATGATGTCATTCCTATCAGCTGTCGTCATCTCGTTATCCTACTACCAATAATCAGCTTAGGAATTTGTCAAACCCTAGGCAACAAGCTACTATTAATGATCGAAGAATTACTTTACAACCAGTTTAGGGGAGACAAATTTATTTTGCTTTAGGTATAAGTAGAACCTACACTCCAGGAGCAAGTGGAAGCAATTCTGGGAAACAAATGACTATTATTTGTTATAACTATAAAGGGGAAGGACACATGTCCAAACAATACACTAAACCTAAGAGGAAACGAGATGATTCGTGGTTTAAGGATAAAGTGTTGTTGGTACAAGCTCAAGCAAATGGTCAAATTCTAAATGAGGAGGAATTAGCATTTTGGCAGATCTAAGAATTGCAGAAGGTCAAGCCACACAGACTGTCATTACCCATAATGCTGCTTATCAAGCCGATGATTTGGATGCATATGACTCTGATTATGATGAATTCAACACTGCCAAAGTTGCTATCATGGCAAATTTATCTCATTATGGTTCAGACGCTCTTGCTGAGGTACACAATCTTAATAATGTGGATACTAATATAATAAATCAATCTGTGCAGGCGATGTCGTCTTCTGAACAGTCGAATGTTGTGAACCATTTAGAGACTAAAATAACCAGTGATAGCAATATTATTCCTTATTCTCAGTATGTGATTGAATCACAATAGGCAGCTGTTCAAAATTCTAATTCTTCTGCACATCAAGATGCACTGATATTATCTGTGATTGAACAACTGAAAAACCAAGTAGTTAATTGTACCAAGTTAAATCTGGACAATAAAAGTGTCAACGATACTTTAACTGCTGAGCTTGAAAGATATAAGGAACAAGTTAAAGTTTTAAAAGAAGGACAAACTGTTGATTTAAAGAGTAAAGATAACATTTTAGATTCATGTGCACAATCTGTAGAGATTGATCATCTTAAACAAAATCTTTTAGAACATTTAAAAGAAAAGGAATATTTAATGCAAACGGTTACTCTTCTCAAAAATGATTTTAAGAAAGAAGAATCTAGAAACATTGATAGGGAAATTGCTTTAGAAAAGAGGATCAAACAGCTAGATAATATTGTTTTTAAAAGAGATCAATCTACACAAACTGTTCACATGTTGACGAAACCTTAGTTTTTCTATGATCATACCACTTAACAAGCTCTAGGTTTTCAAAATCCTTTCTATCTAAAGAAAGCTCAGCAGTTGGAATCAAAGCTTTATGACGGTAATATCATTGATAAAATTAATGCCATTGTGATTCCTGACTTTGAAGAGACCCTAATGCTTGCTGAAGAGAGTCGTTCAAAAATGCTTTTAAAACAACAAGATCCTATGATGTTAGAAAAGAAAGTTAATACTACACCAGTCGATTATGCTGTTCTTAATCAACTTTCTCAAGATTTTGAAACACGATTTGTTCCACAAACTGAATTATCTGCTGAACAAGCCTTTTGGTCTCAGAATTCTGTAAATTCTCTAGAACCCACTCTTTCTAGTAGACCCACCAAAGTTGAGGTTCTAAAAGAACTTCCTAAAGTCAGCATGGTTAATACGAGTTTGAAGAAACTTAAACACCATCTTGCTGGTTTTGATGTGGTTGTGAAAGAAAGAACCACGGCCACATCTATCACTGAGGGCTTGTGGGGGTTCGAACATACAAAAGCTTGTTTTAGGGATGAAATAATTCCATTTATAAAAGCTCTGAAGGACTTATTTAATGCATTCGATCAATATTTGATTGATGAACTTTTTGAAGTCAAAAATGTCTTCCATTAAATGGAACAGGCTGTGGAACAACATCGTTTAGAGTCAAAAACATGTGAAGTTAAAATGAATCAAGTTTTGAACAAAAACGAACGACTCTTGGAACAAGTCATTAACAAAGATATTGTGAACATAATTATGAATTCTTCAATAGATAATACTTCTGTGAATGTGCATGAATGTGAAAAGTGTCTAAAACTTGACACTGAGTTTCTTAACCAATCAGATTTCATTGAAAAAGAGATTTACGATAAACTATTCCAAAGTTTTACCACTCTTGAGAAACATTACATCTCTTTAGAAGTTAATAATCAACTTAATCAGGAAGTTTTTCAAAGGGACAATTCTGTTTCAAATCAAAGTGCTCTAAGTTTTGATCAATATTTTGAATTAAATGAATTGAAAGCTCAGTCCCAAGAGAAAGACACGGTCATAAAAAAGTTGAAGGAGAGAATTAAATCTCTAAGTCAAAAAATGAATGAGGATATGATTTAAAAGGACTTAGAGGAGATTGAAATAATTAATATTGAATTGGATCATAGGGTGTCAAAGCTTATTGCTGAAAATTAGCATTTAAAACTGACCTATAAGCAACTTTATGACTCGATTAAACTAGCACGCATTCAATCAAAAGAACAATGTGATGATTTAATTAATTAAGTCAATCTAAAGTCTGTGGAAATCTCTGATTTAAATGCAAGTCTTCAGGAAAAAGTTTTGGTAATTACAGCTCTCAAGGATGATTTAAGGAAACTTAAAGGAAAAGCACTAGTTGATAATGATGTTACGAAACACACTATTGATCTAGAGATGCTTAAGATTGATGTGGAACCAATAACCCATAAATTGTTGAATAAAAGGATAACTCACTCTGCCTATATTAAGCACACCCAGGAAGAAGATGCAGTTCTTAGGGATCTAGTTGAACATGTTAAAGCAAATTATCCTTTAGATCATTCCTTAGAATTTGCCTTTAGGTATACTAAACTAATTTAGGAGTTGCTTACAAACATCAGTAAAACCTGCCCTAGTATCAACAATTCTGGTGAAAAATTAGTAGTTGTGACCCCAAAGAACAAGGACAAAAGAGTTAGATTCACTGAACCCATCACATCCTCAGGAAACACAAACATAAAAACCTATTCTTCATCAAACATAGTTTCTAACAAACCTATGTTGTCTTCTACAGGAATAAAACCGTCTACTAGTGCTAGCGGATCACAGCCTTCAGGTAATACAAAGAAAGATAAGATTCATCAAACACCAAGTAGTACTCTGAAGAATAAAGTAGAAGCCCACCCTAGGAAAGTTAAATCTAGTTTGAAAAATAAGAATAGTGTGATTGAACCTAAAGGAACTGCAACTGTGTAGCATTCCAAGCTTAATGCGAATTCTGAACTTAAATGTGTTAAGTGTAATGGTTGCATGCTTTCTGATAATCATGATTTGTGTTGATTTTATCAATAATGTGAATGCTTGTGTAAAATATAAATCTATTAAGAAAAGTTCGAAGAGAAAAGTTTGGAAACCAACAAGAAAGGTGTTTACAAATATTGGATACATCTAGAGACCTACTGGTCGGACCTTCACTATAGAAGGAAATGCGTGCCCTTTAACTAAGATTACTACAACTACTGAAGTGCCCCTTAGGAAACCATCTGATCTAGAAAATGAAACACCTAAGCCTGTCATAACATTGGTTTACTCAAGGAAACCTAGGAAATCTAAAACTAATGTTCTTGTTAGCAAATCTAAGGTTCTTAAATTTGTATCTGCTAACAAAAAGGAAGCCAGTAAATCTTGGGGATCCATAGTTTTTGATGTTCCATCTTCCTCTCTTGATGAATGCATGTCGTCTAAATTATTCTCTGGTATTTGGACTCCGGCTGCTCTAAGCATATGACCGGAGATCGCTCTCAGCTCACTAATTTTGTCAATAAATTTTTGGGTATAGTAAAATTTGGAAATGATCACGTGGCAAAGATATTGGGATATGGTGATTATAATATTAGGAATGTTATGATATTAAGGGTTTACTACGTAGAAGGACTTAGACACAACTTATTCTCCATTGGGCAATTCTGTGATTCGAACCTTAAAGTTGCTTTTCGTCATCACACCTACTTCATTCGTAATCTAGAAGGTATTGATCTATTGACTGGATCTCGAGGCAAAAATCTGTATACTCTGTCTCTTAGTGATATGATGGAATCCTCTCCTATATGTCTCTTGTCAAAGGCCTCATAGACTAAGTCTTGGCTATGGCACCGACGCTTGTCTCATCTGAACTTTGGTGCAATCAACCATCTAGCTAGACACGGTCTTGTTCGGGGTCTCCCTAAGCTAAAATTTGAAAAGGACCATCTGTGTTCTGCTTGTGTAATGGGCAAAAGTAAGAAGAAACCCCACAAACCTAAATCTGAAGACCCCAACCAAGAAAAACTCTATCTTTTGCACATGGATCTTTGTGGACCAATGCGTGTCGCAAGTGTTAATGGAAAGAAGTACATCCTCGTCATTGTTGATGATTACTCTCGATTTACATGGGTTAAATGCTTAAGGTCAAAAGATGAAGCTCCAGATTTCATAATCAAGTTTCTCAAGATGATCCAAGTGAGGCTTAAAGTGCCTGTCCGTCGAATAAGAATAGATAATGGAACTGAATTTGTTAATCAAACTTTACGTGATTATTATGAGAAGGTTGGCATCTCTCATGAAACATCTATTGCTCGCTCTCAAAAGCAAAATGGTGTCGTTTAAAGACGTAATCGTACGCTAATTGAAGCTGCATGTATAATGTTGACTTATGCAAAAGCTTCGTTATTCTTATGGGCAGAAGCAGTTGCTACCGCATGTTACACCCAAAATCGTTCCATCATACGTCTTCGTCATAGCACAACACCATATGAGCTTTTACATGACAAACCTCCTGACTTATCATTTTTCCATGTATTTGGTGCACTCTGCTATCTAACAAATGATAGTGAGAACTTGGGTAATTTACAACCAAAAGCTGATATTGGTATTTTCATTGGCTATGCACTGACAAAGAAAGCATTTCGAATTTACAACCGACATACCAGACAAATCATTAAGACAATTCATGTAGATTTTGATGAGCTGACTGCGATGGCTTTTGAACACAGTTGTTCAGGACCCACACTTCATGAAATGACTCCTGCAACAATACGTTCAGGACTCGTGCCAAACCCTCCTACTTCAACACCATTTGTACCACCTTTAAGAAATGATTGGGATTTACTGTTTCAACCACTGTTTGATAAATTACTCAACCCTCCATCAAGTGTTGATCACCCAGCCCCTGAAGTCATTACTCCAATTGCTGAAGTAGTTTCTCCAGTTCCCGCTGCATCAACTGGTTCACCTTCCTCAACAACTATTAACCAAGATGCACAATCACCAAATAACTCTCAAACAAAACCCAAAACTTAATCTCTTGTCATTCCTAATGATGTTGAAGAAGATAATCATGACTTAGATGTTGCACACATGAATAACGATCCGTTATTTGATATTCCAATTCCTGAAAATGATTCTGAAGCATCTTTGTCTTTGGATTTTATTCCTACTGTTGTGCCCACTGCTGCTCCTAACTCAGAACACGTTACCAAATAGACCAAGGATCATCCTTTAAACAACATCATCGGTGAACTCGAAATACCTGTTTCCACAAGACTCTAACTTCATGAATGGTTTGTCATAGTGAGTTAGGTATATATCTCTATAGTGCAAACTTTCACTAACCAAGATACCGTAAGTAATTAATTACTTAGGAAAGTAATTAATACACGTGTCGTAAATTCCTCGAAGAAGTCGTGAATTGAGATTTGGTGATTATTCGGATTCGAGTTAAGAATGGTTAAAAGATTTTTGGCTTTTGAATTATACTACAAATTTAATAGCACAATTAAACTATAGAAATGATTAAAGGAATTAACTCGTGGTTACCGTCAAGAAGAGGGAATTGATTTTGAGGAATCTTTTCCTCCACTGGCTATACTTGACGTTATTCGAATTTTCCTCGCCTATGCTGCTCACATGAATATGATCGTCTACCAAATGGATGTTAAGACGAAATTAATGAATAGATTTATGCGCGAAGAAATTTATGTCAGTCTACCGGACGGGTTTGTGGATCAAGACAATCCGAATCATGTGTACAAGCTTAAGAAGGCTCTCTATGGGTTGAAACAAGCTCTTCGCGTGTGGTACGAATCTATTGTCGAAGTTTCTACTCTCTCAGGAATTCTCTAAAGGAACCGTGGATCCCACATTGTTCATCAGAAGACAAGGCAAAGATATTCTCCTGGTACAAATCTATGTTGATGATATAATCTTTGCGTCTACTAAACCTGAATTATGTGACCAATTTTCAAAAATAATGTGTTCAAAGTTTAAGATGTCGATGATGGGCAAAATATTATTTTTTCTAGGACTATAGATTTCACAAAGTTCCAGAGGCATCCTTTTAAACCAGTCTAAATATGCTTTAGAATCTTTGAAGAAATATGGTATGGAATCTAGTGACCCCGTGGATACTCCCATGGTGGAGAAATCCAAACAGGATGATGATACACAAGGGAAAGCTGTAGATGCTACACACTATCGTGGAATGATTGGCACCCTTATGTATCTTACAACTAGTAGACCAGACCTAACATTTTTTGTATGCATGTGTGCCTGGTATCAGGCAAAGCCTACCGAAAAACACCTCCATGCTATATAAAGGATCTTTAAATACCTATGAGGAACCATAAATCGGGAACTCTGGTATCCAAAGAATTCTTCTATTGCTCTAACAGCTTATGCAGACGCTGATCACGCGGGTTGCCAAGATACTAGACGAAGTAGTTATGGATGTATGCAATTATTGGGAGACAGACTTGTTAGCTGGTCATCAAAAAGGCGGAATAGCACTGTGATATCTAGTATAAAAGCTGAATATATTTCCATGTCTGGCTGTTGTGCTCAAATCCTTTGGATGAGATCACAGCTTACCGACTATGGCCTTGGATTCAATAAAATTCCAATGTACTGTGATAACAAAATCGCTATTGACTTATGTTGCAATAATGTTCAACATTCTTGATCAAAGCATATTGACATCAGATTCCACTTCATCAAAGAGCAAGTAGAGAATGGAGTGGTAGGGATTTACTTTGTCAACACGGAGTATCAACTAGGGGACATCTTTACTAAAGCCTTATGTAGAGAAAGAATTGAATTTCTTATCAACAAGCTGGGAATGCAAAGTTTTACGCCTGAAACACTAAAACTGTTGGCAGATGAAGCTGAAGAATAGTGGTGGTACCTATTTAAATATCCTATATAATATGTATATAAATATTACACACCATAAAAAACAAAAAGATTTTTTCATTTTTAGAAAAAAAAAATTAAAAACAAAATACAAAAATATAAAATCTTTAAAACCAAAGAAAAATATAAAAAAAGAGGTAATAATGACCATGCAAAGTCTTGCGTTTACTTTGTAACACAACTCGTGCTTTCTATATTTCAATAAGTGTACGTGTCAGTGCGCTTATGTGTTAAAATAAGAGAAATCTTATTTCATGGTGTTTGTTTCTCAAAAATAAATATTAAGTCATCAAAAAATGTTTTTCAAAGACATTCGACTTCTCAAACAACGACTACAGCTCTTTATATAGAAAACGGGTCATTGTTTGAGAGGGATAAAATGTCAAATATCTTCTTCATAATAATAATGTGCTTAAAAGGATAAAACATTTTAAACAATAACAGAATAACATTTTTTAAGTTTAGCTTATCTGTGTCTTACATGTTATGTGTTTATACCTTTAGGGAGTAATTATGTGAATTCAAGTTTTTAGATATGTTAGTTAAAAATATTAAGGACTATTTGTGCCTTTTGATAAACTTTAATTGCCTGGTAAAACTTATTAGTGAAAATAAAAAGGATAAGAAACATAAGGGGGCGAATATGTCAAAAAGAATAATTGTTTTATAAACACCATCCACCCTACTCTTTTGTTTTCACATATACACACACGAACTCACCTCCCAAACCATTCGAAATCGCCATTTGCTTATTCTCATCTTACTGTTGTTATCACGTATAAGGTATAACTAAGATCTTCTTCACCTCACTCCAAACAACTTATATCTCAGTCAAATCAAGTTTTCATATGGGTTTGATCTTGAAAATCCCTAATAATCAAATTAGGGTTCATCAAAATCAAAACTGCATAAAACCCTAAATTAAGTGAGGGGTATTACTTGCATTGGAGTGATGAACACCCATTTAAAGCAGTTTTCATTTAGACTTCTCATGAATGTGTTATTGCTAGGTTTAGATGTGAAAAATTTGGGTTTATGTGAATTATTGTAAAAAGCTTATGGGTTTTGTATTAGGGAGCTAACTTCCATATTCTTGAGTGTGTCTGAGCCAATAGAACTCACCCTTGTTAGTATTTTATTAAATATATGTGCTATTATGTGTAAAAGTGCTTGTTTCATGTATGTTCTTGATGATTCTGTGGATTCAAGTTGTTATCATGCTCCTAAGTATTATTCTGATGATAAGAGTGCTAAAATAACAAGTGTGAATGCAAAAAATAGTGTTTAGGAATTTTTATGAGTGAAGACCCGATCTAGTCATGTCCTTTTAGGAACCGAACTAATCAAAACATTTGAGGACCGATCTAGTCAAACTCTTAAGAACCCGATCTAGTCAAAATCCTAAATGACTCGATCTAGTAATTTTTGTTAAGGACCGATCTAGCTGTTCTCATTAAGGACCCAATCTAGTGAATGTTTTAAGAACTGATCTAGTGAATGTTTTTAGGAACTGATCTAGTGAAATCTTTAAGGAACCGATCTAAAATATTTAGACCAAAAACAATTAAGATCAAAATTTCAATTTGAAGGCAAATTAAAACTTAACTTAGTAGGCTAATTAAAATTGGTTAATTATGCTATCTAATTGAGTTAAAATAGGCTTAAAAGAAAGGTAAAATCAAGGTTAACGAAAATACGACTTAGGTTATTTAAATTCTCTACTAGTTAGAAAGACCATGATTCCTAAATTGTCAAAGAAGTTGCCTTAATCCATTAAGCATATAAGTCTATCTAAGTTGCCATTCAGAGGAATAGATCTTTACAAGTGCTAAAAGTCTTAGAGGTCCTAATACTTAAGAAAAAATTTCACGTCATGATAAAACATAAAGTGTTCAGATAAACGGTCAATATAGTTATATATAAACTTGGTTATATAAAAACTCTATTGATTCTTTCTTTAGAAGAACCATGGACATCACAAGAGCTCAACAAATTGCATTGGATGACGCTTTAGTCGCTCCTATCAACCGACTCACGATTGGCAAAAATAATCTTCGACTAAGCTTAGACCTCAAGTCCAAAGAACCAACTCTTCAAGTAGTGTATGATGTTTTGAAACACACTCCCTTTTACAAGGCATTCCAGATCACATCTGATGTTCCAGAAATCTATATGTAAGAGTTTTGGGCCACTGCTACAGTTCATCACCACTCGATTCATTTCAAGATGAACAATAAAAAAAATTATGAATCTTGAGTACATCAGAGCAATGCTTAAAATATGCCCTAAACTCCCTGATCAGCAATTCAAGGAACCACCCTTTGAAGAGGAAATTCTTACGTTTCTCAAAGATCTTGGTCATAGTGGAGAGATAAAGGTGATAACCGATGTAAATGTCAACAAGCTGCATCAACCCTGGAGATCATTTGTTGCGGTTATCAACAAATGTCTGAGTGGTAAAAGTACTCGATATGACAGTTTTTGACTATCTCAAGCTCAAATCCTTTGGGGCATGTACTATAAGAAGAATGTAGACTATGCCTACCTTTTGTAGGAGGACTTTGTTTATCAAGTAGAGAACAAGAATTTCAAGAGGAGTAATGAGATGTACTACCCTCGCTTCACCAAGGTTATCATCAACTTCTTCATGACTAAGGATCCATTAATTCCAAGAAGAAATAGGGTAAATTGGCACTTTGCCAGGGATGACCTAATGTTAAACAAGATAAAGGTTGTCTCTAGGCATGAGGACACATAGCTATATGGTGCCATTTTGCTTGATGAATTGACAAATGAAGCCATCAAAGATTCTGAATCCTACAAAGAGTACTATGCCATTGCTTCAGGAGCTGAACCTCCTAAAACAAAAGCAAGTGTCAAGAAGAAGCAAGATGGATCTGACAAGACAAAGACTCCTCCAACTGCTAAAGGTAAAAGACTCAAGACTTTAGCAAAGGTGGCTAAACCTGCCAAGCAGAAGCAACCTGCAAAGTCGTCTAAAGCTAAAGGTCTAACAGTACTATCTGAGGTTGCTTTAACAGAAGCTGAAAATTGAAGTTGGCCACAAAAAGAAGCCTGATACAAACTCACAGCTCTCATGCCAGTGGTTCAGGTGCAGATGAAGGAACTAGTGGTAAACTAGGGGTTCCCGATGTACTGACATATGAATCTGATGATGAGCAAATCTCTTGGAAGTCTAGTGACGAGGAAGATGATGATGAAGTAGTCATGAGTGAGGATGCTGATGACAATGATGATGATGTTGACGATGCTGAAAATCAAGATGACGATGGTCAAGATGATGATGGTCAGGAATATCACAGAAAAGATGATGAAGGTCAAGAAGATGATAATGAGCAGACTGATTCAGACAACAATGGTGATGAATTTGTTCCTAGTTTTCAAATCACTGATGAAGAAGGAAAGACTTATGAAGAAAAAGAATAATGAAGAGAAAACACGTAATGAAGTAGATAAAAGAGAAGAAACAGGGTTCAAAAAAATTTCTATAAGGGTTCAAACACCTTCTCATTATGAATCCACTGATGATGACGGAAATGATGAAGTAAATCAAGGAACGAATGTTGCGGGAGAAGACATGGATAAAAAAAAGACAAATGAAGAGGAAAAAGTGAATGAACTGTATAGGGATGTGAATGTCAATCTGGAAGGAAGAGATACTAAAATGACAAATGCAAATGCTCAAGCTACTCAAATCATAGAAGATACTCATGTGATAATCACTACTGTAAATCCTGAAGTTCAACAGTAGAGTTATTCTGTATCCTCAGGCTTCATTTCCAACATGTTCAACCCTATCCCAGATACATGTATTGATTCCGTACTCAATCCTAACATTGAGACAACTTCTCTGGTAGATGTTCCTATCACTACTAATGTTGAGATACCTCCTTCATCTGCAACAACACTTCCTCCACCACCCCTTCCTATCATTCTACCTGTGCAACAAACACCTGTCCCCACAACAACAACTAGTCTAAGTACCTCCCTACAAAATCTTCCAAACTTCGGTTCTTTATTCAAGTTTGAAGACAGAGTAACAACTTTGGAAAAAGACTTATCAGAATTCAAGCAAACAAACCAATTTGCTAAAGCAGTTTCTTCAATTCCTAGTATTGTTGACAACTACCTTGCTTCCAAGCTTAATGAAGTGGTAAAAGTAGCTGTTCAACTACAGTCAGACAGACTTAGAAAAGAAGCCCAAACCGAAAATGAAGTCTTTATCAATAAAATTGGTGAAAATATGAAGAAAATCATCAAGGAGCAAGTCAAAGAACAAGTTAAGGTACAAGTCTCTAAGATATTGCCGAAATTTAAGAAGGCTATAAAAGAAGAACTTAAAGCTAAAGTTCTGACTTGTTCATCTAATAAATCTAAGACATCCCATGCTGTAGCCGCCAACCTATATGAACTAGAACTGAAGAAGATTCTCATAGATAAGATGGAGAGAAATAAGTCAATCTACAGATCTGATCAACAGAAGAATCTATACAAAGCATTAGTTGACGCCTATGAAACTGACAAACTCATACTTGAGACGTATGGAGATACTATCTTGTTTAAAAGACGTTGAGATGATGAGGATGAAGACAAAGAACCCTCTACTGGATCAAACCGAGGGTCCAAGAGAAGAAGAGCTAGAAAAGAACCTGAATCAACAAGTGCACAAAAGGAGAAGACTTCCAAGTCATCGGGCAAGTCTAAAGAAGAGTCCAAATCTCATCACACGTCCACTGGCAAGTTTGCTCAAGCAGAGGAACCAATACACACTGACAAAGACTTGGAAGAACCCACACATCAGGAGTTTGATACAGTATTTACTGAAGATCAACCTATTGATGAGACTACTCAGCATCAAGATTGGTTTCAGAAACCAACAAAACCTCTAACTCCTGATCGTGATTGGAACAAGACTTTGCCTGCTGCTCATGGACTAATTCAACCTTGGATCAGTAGTCTGGCTAGGAAAGAAGATACTCGTGACTCGTTTAATGAGTTGATAGATACTCCTCTAGACTTCTCAGCATTTGTGATGAATCGGCTCAAAATTGACACTCTGACTCCAGAATTATTAGCCGGTCAAACATTCGAGCTGATAAAAGCACCGTGCATGAGTCTGTTAGAGGTGGTACCTCAAGCCAAACTTATGCAACTTCAGTAACGAAGACCAAGGCTGCAGATTATAGACATGTCAAATGGATTGAAGACCTGGTTCCAAACACCATGTGGAGTCCTGTGCCGGTTATCTACGATAAATATGCACTATAGGGAATCTCTCACTTGGGTCAAAAGTGTCAGCAATTTTATGGATTTACTGTCAATAAGGAATCTGCTCGTGATGTCTATTCTAGGCATAGAATCATTGCTATTATAAAGCTTTAGATTGTCGAATGGCATAATTACAAGCATTTGGATTGGATCACTATTCGTAGAAATGATGACAAGCTGTATAAATTCAAAGAAGGCGATTACAAGAGGCTTCGCTTACAATAAATTGAATACATGCTGCTACTTCTAGTTCAAGGCAAGCTAACAAACCTCACTATTGAAGAACTCCTTGCTCTAAATGTTTCATTAAGAATGTTTACAAGAAGCATTGTCATCCAAAGGTGTGTGGAAGATCTCCAGTTAGGTGTCGAAAGTTACCAAAAGAAGCTCAACCTCACAAGGCCAGACACGTACATATCAAATCTCAAAAGATTGGCAACATACTCAGTGTTGGAAACACAAAAAGTGTCGGTCACTTCCAAGTTGTAATAGTCTTAGCTCATAGTTTATGTAATGATTAGATTAGTAATCTAGTCCGGCCCAAGACCCATGGGAAGCCCATTAGAACCCATGGGCCGGCCACTATAGGACCTATATAAGCCCATCTCCTAGCCTTGGAGAGGGTTGGTTATTCCATTTGTAACATTTCATTATAATACACTTTATCCATTTTCCATCCATTCTATCTCTAACATCACAACCCACATCTCACTCTTGTTCTTGGTTTGATCATAAGATTACTAGAATTCTACAATTGGTATCAAGAGCCATGGAGTGGTGTGTTTAGTTTTTGTGTTTGATTTGTGTTCAAAAACCTTTACAAAGAGCAAAATAGTGATTCAAATTTTTTGGCTTAAAAACCTTAAAGTTTTCATTTTTATTGTTCCTATAGGGTTAGTAACACTAGTTGTACAAGAATTTTTTGCTAAAAACCATTAAAAATCGTGTTTTTTTGAGTTTTGAAAATTTGAGTTTCGTAGTAGTTGGAACCGAACAAGATACTTTGTGTTGGAACCGAACGAGAAGAACCGAAGTAGATAACCGAACTAGCAGAACCGAACGAGCTGTTTACTTTGGGAACCGAACGAGCTATTTACTTTGGGAGCCGAACTAGCTATTCTTATTTGGGAACCGAACGAGCTATTTTCTTTGGGAACCGAACTAGCTAGGACCGAACAAGTCAACCGAACTAGAATATTCAAGTGAACCGAACGAGGTTATCTTTGACAACCGAACTAGCAGAACCGAACGAGCTGTTTACTTTGGGAACCGAACTAGCTATTTCTATTTGGGAACCGAACGAGCTATTTACTTTAGGAACCGAACTAGCTAGGACCGAACCAGTGACAACCGAACTAGCTAGGACCGAACTAGAGACAATCGAACTAGCAAGTCTCTTTGACAGCCGAACTAGACAACCGAACTAGTCAGTTTCTTTGTCAACCGAACTAGCTATTTCTATTTGGGAACCGAACGAGCTATTTTCTTTGGGAACCGAACTAGCTAGGACCGAACCAGTGACAACCGAACTAGCTAGGACCGAACTAGAGACAATCGAACTAGCAAGTCTCTTTGACAGCCGAACTAGACAACCGAACTAGTCAGTTTCTTTGTCAACCGAACTAGTCAATTCCATTTAAGACACATTAACTCAAAGTTCTAAATTATACGGTTTATTTCTTTGACTTGTAAAATCCCGTGAAACAAACACTTGTTTTCCCGGTTTTGTCAAGAATCGTAAAATCCCGTGTAGTTTCAAGATTTATTTCAAGACTCAACAATCACGTAACCAAACACAACTTCTTTCTACCACCGATCGATCAATTTGTAATCTTTTTGATACCACAATGACGACTCTTGCCGATAAGT